>JAPQWV010001918.1:0-69132 GCA_027422505.1 Craterostigma plantagineum | reverse complement strand
AGCTCCTTCGTGGCCTGTTCCCCTAAGTGCGTTCCAATTTTGGTGGTCCTTCCTGATTGGTCGGGGTACAGTTCCACCTTGGCGAGCTCCTCATCCGGTTCAGGCTGCAAGCTCGTAGGTCCCCCTCCTTCGATTTTGATCCTCTTGTCGCGACCCAGCTCCCTTCTCGGGGGCAATCTCTTTTTCTTTGGCCACCGCCTAACTCGTTGGCGTAACATTGGCGGGAGCTCTGCTGATCCCCCAAAATCTCACCGACGTGCTCCCCACGGGAAACTTGACTTTCAATGGTATATGGAGGGGAGTGCTCTAAATTCGTTGATGGCGGGTCGTCCCAGAATGACGTTGTAGGAGGAGGCGATGTCAACCAACAGAAAGTTGATCATTTTCACGACTCGAACTGGGTTTGTCCCCATTCGACAGGCAGCGTTACCTCCCACAAGGTCGTACCCAGGTCCTCCAAACCGTTATAAGGGCGGTGGAAACTGGCCGCAGAACTGCTTCCAGATCAATTTCTTTAAGCAGCCAGAACAGGATGTCGCGAAGCTCCCCCCGTCTATGAAGACTCGGGATACATCGTGTCCGGCGATATCAGTCGTTATGAACAAGGCATCATTGTGGGCCCTGGTAACATGAGTCTCATCTTCTGGTCCAAATTGTACGTTCGCAATGGCCTCCGTGTGCCCTATCAATCCCCACGACTGAGGTCCCCCTGCGGTTCTAGCATAGGACTTCCTAGCTCGGTTAGAATCCCCACCGCTGGGGACCTCCACAATAATCAGGATAGGGGCCCTGGATGGTCCTGGAGGGCCTTTGTTGCTGGTTGGGGGGCAACGGCCTACCCTTATTCGGGGCAGGGTCCCCCCTCTTCCTTTTTGCCTTTCCGGGTTGGGTCTGGTCCTGCTTCACGAACTCCTTCAAGTGTCCTGCCTGTATCAGCCTTTCTATCTCATCTCTCAAATGGTAACAGTTGTTAGTGTGGTGCCCGTATTCGTTATGGTAACGACAATATAAATTGGAATAGGGTCGAGAAGGTCCTGCAGATCCGGCGGGAGGTTTTCTCAGAGCCGGATGTCGTCCCGCCACGGCCAGGACCTCCTCGGGTTAGCACGCAATGGAGTGAACCTTCGTGGGGCCCTGGCCGGAGATCCCCAAGGCTCTTTGTGAGGCAAGACGCAGAGGTGGTCTCACATGTCCTTGGCTTCTCACGGCCCCTTCCTTCTTCGGCGTGGTTATCTGCTTCTCTTCTTGCGCTTTGGCTATCTTACTTTCTTCCAAGTTAATATATTTGTCCGCCCTCAGCAATAAGTCTTCGAAAGTCGGCGGCGGTCTCTGGAGAGGGAAGCGGAGAGGGAAGCGAAGAAGTCCCCATCTCGAAGCCCGTTTATCAGGGCGCTGACCTTGACGGAAGGCGTGGCTGTTGGCACCTCTAAGGCGGCGATGTTAAATCTGCTTATGTAAGCTCGGAGACTTTCAGTTTCTCCTTGCCGCACTTGGAAGAGCGACATGTCGGACTGGGCTGGTTCCTGGCACTGGCGAACTGGGTAATGAATATCAACTGGAATTCCTCGAAGGACTTGATAGATCCGGGCGCTAGTTGGCTGAACCATTGCTGGGCCGCCCTTACCAAGGTGGTTAGGAATACCCTACACTTGACCCCATCCGAGAAATCGTGGAGCAGGATGGTGTTCTGAAAGCGTAAGACGTGTTCCACGGGGTCCGTCGTCCCATCATACTCGTACGGCAACTGTTTGAAGTTAGATGAGACCTCCCCACTAGCAGTTCCTTTGCAAGGCGTCCCCGCTACTAGTCCTTCCCCTATCCTTGGTGGCATGGTTCTGCTTCTAACACCATCCACCACCTGCTTAAGGTCCGCCAGTTGATCCCGCAGCTCCTTTTCTCTTTTGGTCCAAGTCTCCTCTTTTTCTTCTGGGGGTAGCGTGACCTTCTTCCTCCTTTTGGAGCCTTCTGCCTCTTTAACAGGGTTCGGGGCTTTGCTGACGGACTCGGCGGAGATCAGTGTGGGGGTTTTGATATCCTTTTCTGGCTGATCCGCCCTGTTGGCTCCTCTTCCTTTTCCCGAACCTGTTCGCAGCTCCCCACGTCCCTCATGATGCTTCGGAGGTTCTTCCTCCTCCTTGACTCGTTTTCTGATCCGGACAATCGCTTGTCGTGTTCAGAGGGCGTTGTATGGGGTTGTGGCTGCGTTTCGTTTTCCCCGGTTACTTCTGTGAATTTGCCGTCAACTTGCTCGGTCTCGACACGCGGCTGGGTCCTTTTTCGTTGTCTTCTTTTCTTCCTCCTCTCAGCCAAAGTGCTGTTGACAGTGTTGGGTACTAGGAGGTCCAACTGAGCGGCCGTCAAAGTAATCGGTGTTTCTGGCGATATCACAACAGGAGTAGGTGCTGGGGTGGCATCTTGCCTTGCTGTATCGCCCCTTGCGACCTCTTCAAATTGTGCGTCTAAGTTTTTCGGTATGGAAGAATCTCCCTCCATCAGCGTCCTTACGTTCCTTGCCTTATCCCTGTAACACAAAAAAAAACAGGAAACATACGAGAAATCTTTCAATGCAAACCTCGTACCTTGCTCTAGAAATTTCTCACGCCTTTAACTCCGGATTTCCCACAGACGGCGCCATTTGATATGGGGCAAACCCAATCAACAGTATTTTTAAGTGTGGGGGCTCTGGATGTTTAGTTAACGGTTAGATCGATTGCTATGTTATTTGCTAGGTAAGCGAGGGTTGTTGATGCTAGGACATAAACAGAAAGAACACAGGAATTTACGTGGTTCGAATCCTATCGGATTCTACGTCCACGGGGCGCTGGGAACTATCTTTCACTAAGTAAGAACACGTTACACACTCAGAAATTCCTCACCTTCGCTCCTAAAACGTAGAAAATATGTTTAAGCTATCTTAGAGAAAATGATGCGCGCACGTTTTGTTGTAGAGAGATTCTGCCCATGGAAAATATGCTAAGTCCTCCCTTTATAGCAGCTCCCCGCCGCCTGCTGAAGGCTATGTTCCAGCTTTTCGTGGGGACGTACTACCTAAGGTCTGCAGAGGGAAATGACGGATTGCTTGATGGATTGACCTCTGCAGTGGCTACAGTGGGATACCCAGTGATTTCTTCCTCTGTTAAGACAACACGTGTCCCTTTATCCCTTTTCCTTTTCCTGCAGTACCTTTTATCTTGATACACGATGGTTCTTCTTCCTTTGTCCAGTTCATGCTAATGTCCGTCAGGTCCTTGCAGCTCCTTCCCAGATTTTATATCTTATCATGGGCTCTTCTTTATGGGCCTTGTTTGGGCCTCTCCTTGTTTTTATTTTTCTCGGCCCGTCTTAATTAATACCATATCACAAACAATATTATTTTATTCCCTTTGAACTTTGCGTGCACACTTCCCATTTGTACTCAATTTGTGAGATGCTCATTGGTTGGGTACAATGGTTCACGATGAGTCACCTTCCACTAACCTATTTATGTTGTGATTGGTTTACTAAATCAATAATAATTTGCCAGCCTCTAACAATTCGTGAACCAACATCATACACATATGGATCATAGAATCTCGACAATGATCTCGACACAAGATAATTCTCAACATGGATCTCGACATATATTCTAAATGAATCTCGAGATAAATCTTAAAGTGAAGCTTGACATGGACTTCGATATTTGGACCTGAATCTCGATATATTGATAAATCTCGAGCTTGACGGTAACATTTTATTAAACCTAAATCTCAATATATTGATAAATCTCGAGCTTGACGGTAACATTTTATTAAACCTAAATCTCGAGCTTGATATCGAGATTTTGCACAAGTTTCGAATTCAATCTTTGAAATGCATTTCGAGCTTCATAATCTGGGGAAAATCCTATCAATCGCTCGAAAGTTCATACGGAACTCCATTCGCTCGACGTTTCCATTATTCATCCATCGAAACTTAATTCCTATGACCACTCTACCCAAATTTTTATAAGCTCTATTATTTCTACTACCTCAATTAAATTCTTCAAGCTAAAGTTACTTCCTTTCCTAAATTATTATACATGCCTGTACCAAGCTTAAGCAACGAATGTTAGTATTAATTAAATTCCAGAATTTAGGGTTTTCAAAAACATATATACTCGAATTTTCTATGTCTGAACTCATAGAAACATGGTAATACATAACATAACTAAATTGAATGCTATAAATATGATGTTTACTTACCTAAGATCCGAAGCTTGATTTACTACGTGTGGTACAAACTGGCAGAGTTTGTTTCGTTTCTTGCTGGGTTCTTATTCAAGGAGCTTGTACTTATCTAAGAGATAAACACAAAGTTGCCAAAAGTCTACTAATGGGACATAGGATGACGTGAGGTTTTCCCCTCACCCTAAGTAACTTTGCTTTCATTATTTAATACTTGGTTTCTATCAATCGAAACTACTTAGGGTTTATCAAAGTCTTCTCATTACTATACACCAATTTAAATTAAGTTCATATCATTGATCGAAGCTAGTCATTGTTATTTTTCATATTCATTGAGTCTTTTCTAACTCCTTAATTAGGCATGAACCTCCTCTAAATTTCATAAGTCCTATTTTCATCATATCACTAGTTACGTAACACACATAGAAGTCTAAAATATATGTCAAGTAAAGCATCCAAAATATTTAGCAGGTATTTCACAAAATAATTTACGTATCAATTCTCCCATAGTCTTAACATTTTTATTTATTTATCTAATTAATCCAACAAGGTTTCTAATTAAATATCCTCCACCACAAATTTTATGTGGATCCCGTAAATAAATTTACGGGTATTACACAGTTACATCATATATAAGTCATTTTAGGTACCATATAGAAACGTAGTATGATACATAGTAATGTGATGTACATTCATAAAGTTAAATTTAGGTACTATAAGAAACGTATATAGGTTCCATATAAAAATGCTGTGATGAAAACATGAAAGTGTTGGAAATTGATTAAGAAATGTGCTTTACAAATTGGTGACGTGAATGAGGAATATATGGATCTCGCACTGGAAAATTCGTAAAGTCCTCACATTGAAATTTATGAGGAATTTGGTAGACAATATTGTTGAGATTACAATCTGTACCCCGTCTTTTAATGCAAAAGACTCATATCCACTTAATATATCAAGAGTGAGCTCCACCTATCTGTTGATGTTGAGCGTTCAACTGAAGCAATGTTGGGTAACATTCTAGTCAACATTTGTTGGCTGAGAATGTTCCCTTTCCTAGTTTTATCTTTCATGCCCAAAACCTATTTAATTATGACGTGGCATTTTTCTAGTATTGTGCAGGTTATGGATAAGAGCTAGAACGGTTCAAACCGCGTGAAAAGAGTGTGGATAAGCTAGAGCAAAAATAGGAGTGGAGCATACTAAAAATAAGAAGCTTGGTGAACAAGTGAAGGCTGAGCAACCCGAGCTGACCAAGTCGATCTACAACGGTCACTAACTGTCCAAATACTCTTAGTGGACGTTAGTGGACGTTGTGGGAGGTTGCCAAGTCGTTTGGGGCAAGTCTCTCATGAGTCGATGGCATATATAAGTCGAAGACTTAATCATTTGAAGATACGACGAACACGAGCGAAAATCAGAGCAGTTTGAGCGAGAGTTATTTTCTTGAAAGAGTTTTCTTTTTAGTCTAGTGGTTGCTGAATTCTTTATTGATTCGTAGGTTTTGGCTAGACTAGTTTTTGACTATCTTTTTCGATAGTTTTTGTAATCCATCTTTCTAGTGGATCTTTACCCTTTGGGTCTCGCAGCAAGTTATTTGACTTGCTGCACAAAACATCGTGTGTGTTCGTTTCGTTTTTATCACTAAGTTTCTATCATTTCCGCTGTGCGTTAAAAGTGAGTTCGAGTGTTAGCCCAACATCACGTTCAACATCAGTATATTACTTAGTGTTTTTACATCCATTGTGTACGGGACCGCCTTCAAAGTGGTATCAGAGCTAACGCTTGACGTCACTAAGCGCTTAACATCCTCTACAATGGATATTACCAGTTCAAACAATATCGGAAAAGTTCCTGTTCTTGACGGCACCAACTATGCGTATTGGAAGGTCCGTGTTCGTCAGTGCATCAAGTCAATCGACGTGCGAGCTTGGGAAGCAGTTCTCCACGGTTATACCCCACCAAGGACAGAACCCGATGCAGATGGTGAAGTCTTCGACAAGCCTGTCGAACTATGGACAGCACCCGAGCGAAGCCTGGCAGAATTCAACGACAAGGCACTCAACGCAATCTTCTCGACGGTGGATATCTTTATGTTTAAGATTATCCAGAATTGTACAACTGCCAAAAATGCATGGGATCTGCTCGAGAGGTACTGTGAAGGTGATACAACGGTGCGAGAAACCAAACTACGCCTCCTCTTAAGCCAATTCGAGAATATCAGAATGAAGGAAGACGAGGATATTACGACGTACTTTGGGAAGCTTCTGACCATCTCCAGCGAGTGTGCCAGCCTAGGAGATCCTCTGTCAAACAAGGTATTAAATTCAAAAGCAATTCGTACACTAACAGAAAAATTTAATATGAAGGTGTCAGCGATCGAGGAGTCTCACAATCTAGCTACCATGGACTTCAACGTGTTGATGAACATTTTGAAAAATTATGAAACCAATCTTGAAGTCCAAAAGAGGGCCTCTCGTGGGAAAGAGTCTCGCACTAGTCACCCAGCCATCCGATGAATTGATCGAGGTCGACCCCAGAAACGCAGAAGACATGGCCATGGTGGTAAAGAAATTCGCCAAGTTTTTCAAGAAGAAGAATGTTGTGCAAAATGCTGGCCCAACATTCAGAAAAGGACAGAATGCCTAGGCCGAACCATCTTCTGCCCCTCCGTTCCCTAAACGGAAACCTTTTGGGAGGCTAGATGGAAAGCCAAAGAAGAATATCAACTATGAGGCAGTTCGGTGTTTTGAATGCCAAGGTTGGGGCCATTTTGCCAACGAATGTGCCAACACCATTCGCAAGCGTGGTGGTAAAGTCATGTGGATCGATCTGTCAGACGATGAAGAGGAAGAGCCTAAGCAATCATCCGTGATCATTCAGTCATTTTCTGATGACGAAGAAGATGAAGATAATCAAATTGGCCTTACTGCGGTAACTGATGTTGAGCCAACATCTGACTCAACATCTGTAAAACATATCATTTTTTATTATGATGATTCAAACTGTCTTGATGGTCTTTTGAGTTGTGATGATACAGAAACTGAGACAGAGTGTGGTGAAGAAGCCGTCAAGCAGCTGACCTCACAATATGAAGTAGAAAAGACGATCAACTCACAACTTCGTGCCGCGGTGAAATTACTGTCCGAGGAAAATGAGAAAAACGAGAAGGTCATGAAGGTCTAATGGATTGCATGAACAAGTTGGAAGCTGCTTTGACACTAAAGGACAGGGAAATCGACTCACTTCAAAAGCGACTCAATGAGGCCGACAAAACTTTTGCTAAATGGAATAGGAGCAAAACTAGCCATGAAGAGGTATTATCTATTGGTATTACAGATAAACAAGGTCTAGGTTATAACCGTCAATCTGCTCATGATAGTACAAAACCCTTGACCTATGAGAAGCCTAAGATTGTGTTTGTTAAAGCTCAATCCGTAAATGACGAAGTTACGAATCCTAAGGAGAGTCCCGAGCATGTGACCCCAAAAACTCATGATAAATCCTTTGTATGTGAACACTGTAAAAAATCAGGTCATTTAAAATCACACTGCTGGAAATTGAAGAGAGAGATTTCTGCTAAGAAATCGATGTCAGCTGAGATGTTACCCAACATATCGGTCAACATTGAGAAATTGAAGGATGTGATTGGAGAGAAATCAGCCGGCGTTTCTTCAAATTCTAGTAAACAAAATGTGGCTAAATCTTCTAAGAAAGCTTGGATTAGGAAATCAGGGGATAAAAGTCTTGTTGTGTACACCTCTTTGCGAGCTAACGTTACAGGTTCATGGTACTTCGATAGCGGGTGTTCCCGACATATGACGGGTACCAAAGAGTATCTCAGTGATTACACGCCTTTAAGGAGTGGATCTGTGACTTTCGGAGGTGGTTCCAAAGGTCGAATTCTCGGCCGAGGCAGACTCAATGTCCCTGACTTTCCCAAGCTCAACAACGTACTTCACGTAGAAGGTCTTGTCGCGAATCTGATCAGCATAAGTCAGCTGTGCGATGATGACCTTGAGGTAAGGTTTAATAAGGAGTGTTGTGAAGTGTTTAACCAAAATTCTGTTCTAGTAATGGCAGGAAAAAGATCAAGTGACAATTGCTATCTAGTTGGCGACAAACCGGGTGCAAAAGACGTGTGCCAGCTTTCAAAGGCCGAAGATGATGTTGTTCTTTGGCATTACAAATTGGGCCACGTTAACTACAGAACATTGGAGCAACTTATCAAACATGACGCAATCAGAGGCATTCCTAAGCTTAAGGAGTTTGGTAAGGTTGTATGTGAGTCGTGTTTGAAGGGTAAGCAAACACATGTTAGTCACAATGTTGACCAACAAGCTGCCCAACATTTTAAAACTGCTCACTATTTTCAGTTGATTCACATGGATTTGATGGGTCCTATGGAAGTTGATAGCATAGGGGGTAGAAAGTATGCTTATGTGCTCGTGGATGATTTTTCTAGATATGCATGGATTTTCTTTCTTAGGGAAAAATCAGAGTCGGTCGAGTTTTTTCAAAAAATTCTGTGCAATGATTCGAAACAATTTCAGTACTACTATTTTTCGCATTAGGTCTGACCATGGTAGAGAGTTTGAGAATCAATTTTTTGATGAATTCTGTGATAAGAAGGGCATTGTGCATGAGTATTCGTCTCCTAAGACACCCCAACAAAATGGGGTTGCCGAAAGGAAGAATAGGACGTTACAAGAAATGGCTAGGGTTATGCTACTTTCTAAGAATGTGTCTAAACGTTTTTGGGCTGAAGCTTTACATACAGCATGTCACATTTCGAATCGTGTATTTTTTAGGCATGGTACAAAGAAAACCCCGTATGAATTATTAAATGATAAGAAGCCTACGGTTAAATATTTTCATGTCTTTGGATGTTTTTGTTACATGCTTAATGACCGTGAATATTTGACTAAGTTTGATTCGAAGAGTGACAAATGCATATTCCTAGGATACTCGTCTAACAGTCGTGCCTATCGTATTTACAACTTGCGTTTGAAATCTGTTCAAGAATCAGTGAACGTTGTGTTTGATGATGCTACTGATCTTAGCAACATGCCTCCTCAAGTTGATATTGCAGATGTTATACAAGCGAGTAACGAATCAGAGGAGCCTGCGGATGACAATGTTGAGCCAACATTGGACTCAACATCTGAGCCAGAACAGAACGAAGAGGCTGGTCCCAGTGAAGTGCGACGTGATCCACCAGCTAAGGTTCAGAAAGATCATCCTACTGATCTCATAATTGGAAATGTGAACGAAGGAAGGAAGACCAGAGACAAACCACGAAAGGACTATAAGTCTATGGTAAGAAATGCGTGTATGAATTCGCTATACGCCGAGGTACGTTTTAACTGCTTTGTTTCTGAGATAGAACCCAAGAATGTCCTTGAAGCTCTCAAGGATAATTGTTGGATAAATGCAATGCAAGAGGAACTCTTGCAGTTCGAGAAAAACCAAGTTTGGACATTAGTGCCACGGCCGAAGGACATTAATGTCATAGGCACTAAGTGGATATTTAAGAATAAATCTGATGAACTTGGTAGGGTTGTTAGAAATAAGGCACGTTTAGTAGCTCAGGGTTACACGCAAGTAGAAGGTATAGACTTTGATGAGACGTTTGCTCCCGTTGCTAGGCTAGAATCTATTAGACTTTTGTTAGCTATTGCATGTTGGCTTAACATTACATTACACCAAATGGATGTTAGGGTGCTTTCTTGAATGGGTATATTGATAAGGAAATCTATGTCGAACAGCCTAAAGGGTTCGAAGATCCCCATTATCCTAACCATGTTTTTAAGCTGCAGAAAGCATTGTGCGGGTTGAAGCAAGCGCCTCGAGCGTGGTATGCAAGGTTAGCAACATTTTTGCTTGAGTTCGGTTTCACTCGAGGTGAAGCGGATCGCACTCTTTTTGTTAAGACGGTCGGATCCGATATATTGATTGCTCAAGTATATGTTGATGACATTGTATTTGGTTCAAGCTCACAAGTTTTATTAGATCAGTTTGTGCAGGCAATGAACACTACATTTGAGATGTCGATGATAGGCGAATTAACCTATTTTCTAGGATTGCAGATTAAGCAAAGCAGTGACGGGATCTTTATGTCCCAAGAAAAATACGCCAAAAACACTGTCAAGAAGTTCGGATTGGACACATCTAAGGTAATGAAAACGCCCATGGGTTCCTCGCAAAAGGTAAGTAAAGACAGTGTTGGGCCGAATGTTGACCCAACATTGTACCGTTCTATGATAGGCAGTTTATTGTACTTATCTGCGAGTAGACCTGATATCATGTATAGTGTTTGCGTATGTGCTAGATATCAATCTGAACCTAAGGTTTCGCATCTGAATGCTGTTAAGAGAATACTTCGTTATGTGAGTGGATCGTGTAGCCTTGGATTATGGTTTTCCAAAGATACTAATTGAGTCTTGTAGGCTATAGCGATGCTGACTGGGCGGGTGACGAAGATGACCGCAAGAGTACAAGTGGTGGTTGTTTCTTCCTAGGTAATAACTTGGTTGCATGGTATAGTAAGAAACAAAACTGTGTGTCTTTATCTACTGCTGAGTCCGAATATGTTGCGGCGGGTAGTTGCACGCAATTATTGTGGTTGAATAGTATGCTATGTGACTATGGGTTAGAGTGCGAATCTGTGCTTATGTATTGTGATAACCTTAGTGCCATTAACATCTCTAGGAACCCCATCCAACATTCTCGAACAAAGCATATAGATATTAGGCATCATTTTCTGAGAGATATGGTCGAAAAAGAGTTAGTCCGCATCGAGCATATAGACACTAAGAATCAGTTAGCAGACATTTTTACGAAAGCATTGGATTCCGAAAGGTTCTCGGACCTTAAGAAATCCATAGGTTTGCACATGTTAGTTTAGATGTTGGTCCAACATTTGGATCAACATAGCATATGTCGATTTTGATAGTTACTGCTTTGATGTTTGGTTTAATATTCTGTTCTGTTTTCCTGTAAAATGACTTGATTCTTCTTGATTGGTCCCTAAATAAACCCAATCCCTCTTTTATAGGCTCTTGGTAATACGTCCCTAGGTACACGGCATTCGCTGTGACGATGTACTCTTTGCGACTAAAAACCAATCCTTTTTATTGTGTTGAGCATGCTTATAAACTCGCCGCTAGATATAGGCTCTCGGTAATAAAATTCCTTAGGTACACGGCATTCGCGGTGACGATGTACACTATGCGACAAAAAGCCGATCCTTGAGGCAAGGGAGTATAAGGGCAGTGCATAATTTCGGTTGGATATATGAGGTGAAAGGGTAGAAATAAGGGGAACTGATTTTGAGAAGGATTAAGCAGATAAGTCTAGGATTACGGATATAGAATGTTGAGTCAAATGTTGGGGCAACATGTGATTGTCAGTTCGATATTGCTACTTTCTGTGCTTTCGTTTTTTATTTGTGTCTGTCTTTAGTACTGTTTTTGTTAGTCTTGTGTGTCTAGTTCAGTTATCTCTCAGAAATGTATTAGAAACTCTCGAAGATCAGCTCTTTACACTTGTCTCTGTGTGTTCATCAACGTCGCTCAATCGGTCAGTATTTCTTGATTCTACCTTGACCTTTGATTTAGTGGTCTTTTTGGTAGAAACATGGTCTAAAATGCTCCTATTTACTCGCATGACTTAGTCTCTAACATGCTGCTATGTGGTCGATTAATTGGATTTGGTATATACTATTTTTAGCTTCATGTTTTGAAAAATCATGACTTAGTCTAGACTTATCCAATTTATACAGTTTTCCCCTCTTATGCCCAACGGTTACTTTTATGCCCATTAACTCCATGATTAGCTTAAAAATAACTGCAGTAACCGTTGTGACTAGCTCGAGTTTTAAGTGGTAGTTTATATGATTATCTTTAACTTGTCATATCACCCCACTTACTTCACGTTGATTTCTCTCTCTCTCTCTCTGAAACTGCGTTCGTGATCTTTAGTTCATTAGGGTTTTCTGTTTTTCGATTTTGATTCACTTTTCTCAGTAGAAATCATGTCGAATTCTCCTCCTCAACCGAATGTTGACCCAACATTCGACCCTAATCTTGTATTTCCAGTCGCTCTGCAAGTTATCCCAGGTCCGATGGATATAGTGGTGTACAGTGGCCCTTTTCAGCCGCACCGGCCGGCCAGACCACCGCCTCAGACCACCATGTGAACAAGCAGCGACGCCGCAGCCCACTTCAGAGGATCCCCCAACAGCGAATCCTTGCCAAGAACCTCCAGCGACGATGCCAAGTCGAGACGATGATGATGATTTGCCTCTGGGCACTCGGCTCCAATAGCTACAAGAACAGCGCAGAAATCGGAAATCTGACGCACCATCAAGCTCATCTTGTGCAAATCCGACTCTGGAGCCCCAATTGGAAGTGACGAGCCGTCAGTGCCGAACCCTGAGACAGCCGAAACCCATGTTTCCGCTGACCCTCTTTTTCCGGCCACTGTCGCCCCCAGACAACCGATTCCACCGCCGGTCTTCAATTTCGCAGACGTACCTCTGGGCGCAGCCCCATCTCAGACACGGCCTGTCCAAACAAGTCTGGTCGGAGGCGCTATCAATGTCACGGCACCATCTCCAAACCCTCCTCCAGCACCTGAGTCTGCCACTTCAATTCCGGGCACAAAAAACTGCTCCAAGGACGAAGAAAGCACGGCCAGGAACCTCCAAGAAGAAGCAGAGCAAAGCCCAGACGAAGCCGTCAGCTCCTGTGAAGAAGCGACGAAGCGGACGTATAAGACGAGCGCTGAATCCAACTTCCAACGCCGATGATCCCATCAATGTCCAGCGACTCGGTTGATACAATTGTCGACTCTACGACATATGACAGCTTCGACTCGGAGGTCTCAGACGAGGACTTCAAGCTTTCAGAGGGAGAAACGCCATCCTCAGCCACAGAGTCTTTTACAGCCTCAGATCGCTCACAAAGCATCGATGTTGTTGGGGCCGATCTTGCTGAGACTCTGGAATCTTTGAGGAAAAGGGTGGAGAAGCGCGCTGGTAAACGACCCATGAAGAGTGATGACCAGCCCTCGAAGCGTGCCAGGACTGACAGCTCCCCTCACCAAGATCAAAGTCATCGTGCCGTCTCACCAGTCCCAGCCGCAGATGAAGATGTTGAGTATGATGTTGAACCAACATTGGAGGATTCTGACTGGGAAAATCCACTGCCGACCAGAAGTTCTACCGCACAGCCAATGCGGAGCTGTGGGATTCCATGAGTAAGAGAATTCTCAGAGTGGAAAGGGTGGTGGACGAAGAGAGCTTTAGGAAGCATGGTGTCTTGCAATTTCTGGAATCTCGTCACTTAGGCCGAATGGTGAAAGAACTTGGGACGTACTGTGACTCAGTGTCCGCGAGGTATATGCAAACCTTTTCTCTAATATAGCTGAAGTTAATTCTCGGAAGTATGGGAAGGTCTTTTTAAGGGGGAGACTTTATGATCTTTCCTCTCGTGCTATAAATGAGTTTCTTGGAACGCCTGAGGTTGATATGGGCTATGAGTATGATAATGATGAGGTGGTTAGATTCCTTACTGGAGGAAGAGTGTCTGTATGGAAGAAAAATTGTGCAAGTACGGCTCTAACTTCTTTGTACTCAGTTCTTTTTAAGATAGGTGTCTTTAGTTGGCTGCTTACCTGAATGATACTCGGGTAACTGAGCAAATGGCTCATCTGCTGTACGCTCTTGGGCGCAATCTGCCGCTGAACTGGGGAGAAATCATCCTCAAGCACATGTCCAATCAAGCGGAGAGGGTTAGCAAAGGAATCCTGCCATACCCATCCATCATCTATGGAGTGTTGGTTCAAGGAGGTTTTCAACCCACTCGCAAGGATAAGTAGTCACTCAGAGGATGCCGTACGCCATTCAGCCAAGCCATCTTACAGGACCTGATAAGGTTGTGGATCTTCCTTGGCGCACACCGGAGCAGATTGCACACGATGTTGACCACGGTGTTGGGTCAACATCTCTGGCAGAGCAGGCTGTCCGAGTTCTTGACGAATCCATAGCAGCCTTGGTAGCTCAAAGGGATGCCCTGAAGAGATTCATTTCTTCCCAAAAAGGGGGAGATAGGGCAGAAGCAGTGAGTGCTGAGCCGAGAGCTGAAGATCGAGCAGGGCCAAGTGAAGTAGGGCAAGGTACTGGCGCAGACCAAGCAGCGGGAGATCAGGTTCGTGAGAAAGAGCACGAAGGGCAAGGAGAAGGAGCTGAAGCGGAGACTTAGATTTTCGTGCTTCAGATTTTTGTGCATGCGCATTTTGCTTATGTTTGCATGCTTATCTCTTATTTTCCTTTGTGCGATTTATATTTGGACCATGTCTATTTTTGTTTTGCAGATTTATGTTCAGGACCTCTAAGGCATGTACTAATTTTCTAGTACTTTGAATAGTCTTTCTTACTATTCTGGTTTTCGTCTAACTCTAACCATTTTGTTTGTGTGGTAAGTTGATGTTGCCTTTAGGGGAGTTTCACAATGAATGACTTCTGCTTTGGTTTTGGGAAGAAGATAAAAAGGGGGAGATTGTTGATGTTGAGCGTTCAACTGAAACAATGTTGGGTAACATTCTAGTCAACATTTGTTGGCTGAGAATGTTCCCTTTCCTAGTTTTATCTTTCATGCCCAAAACCTATTTTAATTATGACGTGGCATTTTTCTAGTATTGTGCAGGTTATGGATAAGAGCTAGAACGGTTCAAACCGCGTGAAAAGAGTGTGGATAAGCTAGAGCAAAAATAGGAGTGGAGCATACTAAAAATAAGAAGCTTGGTGAACAAGTGAAGGCTGAGCAACCCGAGCTGACCAAGTCGATCTACAACGGTCACTAACTGTCCAAATACTCTTAGTGGACGTTAGTGGACGTTGTGGGAGGTTGCCAAGTCGTTTGGGGCAAGTCTCTCATGAGTCGATGGCATATATAAGTCGAAGACTTAATCATTTGAAGATACGACGAACACGAGCGAAAATCAGAGCAGTTTGAGCGAGAGTTATTTTCTTGAAAGAGTTTTCTTTTTAGTCTAGTGGTTGCTGAATTCTTTATTGATTCGTAGGTTTTGGCTAGACTAGTTTTTGACTATCTTTTCGATAGTTTTTGTAATCCATCTTTCTAGTGGATCTTTACCCTTTGGGTCTCGCAGCAAGTTATTTGACTTGCTGCACAAAACATCGTGTGTGTTCGTTTCGTTTTTATCACTAAGTTTCTATCATTTCCGCTGTGCGTTAAAAGTGAGTTCGAGTGTTAGCCCAACATCACGTTCAACATCAGTATATTACTTAGTTGTTTTTACATCCATTGTGTACGGGACCGCCTTCACTATCAACAATTAGTTTAGGATTGAGCCCTCAATTTCTATTAATATTATACGACGTGTACGTCCCCAATTTTCACTTGAATTCTATAAGAATCTAATCAAAATCCGACAAAATTTTTCATTCTAATCAAAGCCATTGAAATTGAATTCTAATCGTAATGGGACAAACAAAGACTGCACTACTCGAGAGACGTTTCAGAAACCATGACTGTTAATTTCAACACTCTTTCTTAGCCAACAAATGTTTCTGCTTCCTGTAATAGTGGACTATTCTCGATAAATTAAAAACACCACAAGAAAAAGCTCGAGAGTGTATTATTTCTGTTTATACAAGCTTTCTCTAAGATTGATGGTGGCGTCGTTATTATGCTTAAATGAACACCAAATTTTTCGAAGTATCCTGAGAAGTAGACACTCATAAACCTCTAATAAGAATGTGAGCGCTCTCATGAGCGAGCTCAACATACATGAGGCCGAGCTCGACTTATATGAAATCGAGCTCAATTTTCACAATCTCGAGCCGAGTTATACTCGAGACGGCTCATTGAGGTCACGAGCCGGCTCACTCAACTTCACCCTCAAGTGCATCTCATCTTGAAATCTGCATTTCAAAATCCTAGTGTTTGTCAAACATAATTTGAAATCATGCGATTACGTTTAAATACACGAACCAAACGCGCTATTAAGGAAATTGTATTTAACGGAACTTTAAAAAAGCTCCTTTAAGCTACCTGTTATGTCGCATTTTTATATCAATAGACCAATGAAAGTCGTAATTGATTAATCTTTAATACGTTTGGAATAATCCAGGATCCTCAATAGAAAGTCATCATGGTTTCGATCTTAAAATTAACTTGATATTTCCATTTAATATATACTAATTATAATATGATCTGAGTTCAAGCAGTTCATCAAACCTAAATGTTTAGGTAACATCACTGAGCATGCTTTTAATGTTTGCAACAGTTTGCAGTGCTTTTTTTCTTTTTTACGGTCTCGGGGTATCCCCACACAGCTCGACTATGGCATATAGCCGCATACTCCAGAGGTTGGACTAATCCCCGGGGCTAGATGGATACGTCCCAAACCCACCCGTTAGTCATAGGTCTTAGGCCATGAGGACTTCTCCAATGAAATGTGAGAGGTGGAATTCTATCATTTGACTCCTATCCACATGACTATTGAGGCCTCCCCGTCAACCACTAGGCCAATGGGTCATTGGCGTTTGCAGTGCAATTCGCCATTGAGATTTGTTACTATACTATGACAAGAAGCAAATTATCCACTGTAACTATTTGGCTGTGATTAATATTTACCGTAGAAGAGATTTTAATACACTTTAGAAAATAAATATTTGAATATGTGCTTAAAGATTGAATAAAAAGGAAAAGAGAATTCTTTTGGTGATTCATTCCTGTATTATTCACTCGGAAGGATATGGTTTGATCTTGTACGTGGCTTGATAGTAAACGCGTATTAGTTTGATGGTGAGATGACATCACGGACCCTTTTAACCTTTTCCTCCACCGGTATTGAGGAGTTAATTATAAAAGTAGGCATTTATCAAGTGTCAATTACAAAAATAGGCATTGTGTGTGTTTTATTTCAAAAATAGGCATTCTTTTATTTTTGTTTCTTTTTCTGAACTAACTTTATTATAGACAAAAAAAGTCAATAAATGGCATATTTTATTCTACTTTCTTACATCTTATTCTTTTTTATAATCAAATTAAAGACAAAAATGAATATCCGTATAAATGAAAATAAATTAAACATACAACTATACTAGTTAGCTTTTTTATTTTTTCAATATTCTGCCGTATTAGAGTACTGTTTATTCAATTTATTTATAGAAATCAATGCAAATTACAAATAGTTTCAAGAAACCGTAATCGATCCGATAGCCCAAAGAAGTCGATCGATTCTAGCGAAATCAAAAACTAGAATCGAAACCACCAATTATGATGTATAACTTAAATTAATAAATTATTTAATATATAAAAGTTAGGCCGAATCGGTCTAGCCTAAAATTTTCCGTCGAAATTTTTAAAAACATATGCCGAACCAGATTTTTGGTTTGATTTTGGTATTTATTGAACTTTTTCAGTTCGGTTAAGTTAACTGGATAAAGCCAACTTGTTGTAAATAAAAAATAAAAATAATGTCAATATTATATAGATATAAATTTCATATAAATTTATATATGTAAATTAATAAAAAAATATTTTGGTTTCAAAATCGTAGGTTAAAATATTAGATAGTAAATATCAAATAGAAATTTGTATGCTATACGAAGCGAAAATTTCCGTATCCGGTTCGACCGGTTAAGCTAACTATGAACTCCCCATTAATTTATACATAAACAAAAATCATAAAATATTAGAAGCAATAAAAAAAAAATTAAGAAAATAAAGTAGAAAAAAATTATGACTAGTTTTGTAGTAATTTACACACCGTGCCTAATTTTGTTAGTCGTTATAAAAAAGATGCCTATAATTGTAAACACCCCAGTATTGAGATAGTGCTAAATTTAACTAACTAAAAAAGAGTTGTAAGTGGATAGTTGAGGTGAAAAGTAACAGATTGGATTCCCTCTAAATATACCGTTTCCAAGATGGAGAAATTTATGGCTCACGTCTTCCGTGAGCACCAATCACGTGGCACTGTACCTGAATGTTGGGCCCGACCCAAGTTTTATAAAGCAAAACGTGGCAGGGCTTTTGGCCCGGGGCAAGCTCGATGGCCCAGCCGGCCACGGGCAAAAACAGGCCGCTATTTTATTATTTAATATTTAAAACATATATATTAGTTTATAAGAAAAATATTTATGTATTTATATATATATTATTTTTTTAGAATTATGTAATTATGTTATTTTGAATAATGTTCTCTCTCCTCCACATCCACAACCTACACCCCAACCCAACCTAAATAATTTTCAACTTTATCAACAACCCAACACAACCCATACTATTTGAATATTTGAAAAATAGATTACATTATATGATATAAAATTTAGATACTATGGCCATTGGAGGAAAAAAATAATATGAATTATGATAGATTATAGAATGTGATAGAGAAATAGATAATTTGAAATTGTGATTCAAAATGTATCAATATTAGTCTCTTTGTAGAGAAACAAAAATCATATATTTTAGTAAAAAATTAAAATTAGAATTTTAATATCTAATTAATATATCGTAAAATCACAAAAAACGATGTACAGAAAACTGTGCACAAACGGTTGTGACCCGGGTTGGTGCACCAACCGGTTGTGAGTTGGGTCACAACCGGTTGTGGCAATAATTTAATTTTTTGCTTTATTTTAAATGTTTTATTCAACGACCGGTTGTGCGGTCGTTGTTAAAGATAGTCTCATATTGTGTCGGGTTGGCGTGATTTTGTCGGGTCTACCCACGTGCAATGTTGAGATTTTGACAGAAAGATAATAGCTTTTGTAATTTTTTTGTAATATGTTTTTCGTATAAAGTGAGTGAGTTTTATAATGATGGATTAATTTCTCTACAAGGAATATAGCCTTTGGGCATTAATTAGGCATTTTGACTAATCTTGATGCCTTGATCTTTGCCATTTGAGTAGCATAATTGATTTCCCCTTCCGTCTTTAGATTGGGTGCGGCTTATTCTAATCTTCAACACTCCCCTCAAGTTGTGTTCGTAGAGATCGATAGAGCCCAACTTGTCTAATTTTTTTTTAAAGTTACGGTTATCAACATACTTGGCGAAAATATCTGCCAGTTGATCTTCACTTTGAACTTATGGAGTATCGATCACCTTAGCTTGTATTTTTTCTCGAATGAATTGGCAATCTAATTCGATATGCTTGGTCCGTTCGTGAGCGGTGAGACACCAGATTTGATGCAATGTGTCTTGCTGCCTGATTGTCACAAAATATTTTCATAGGTAGCTCGTGTTTGAAATGCATGTCTTAACAAAAGTGCAATAGCCTGTGGTCGATCTCCTGTCGAAACTGCCTGCCCAATCAGCGTCGGAGTAGGCAATTATGTTGGTCAATCTAGTTCGTCTCATCCAGAGTCCATGTCCAGGTGTACCTTTTAGATGCCTTAGAACTCGATCGATGGCTTCAAAATGGTAGTTCTCAATGCCTGTATAATTGACTAATACAACTGACAGAAAAAGTAATGCCAGGTCTAGTAACAGCCATATATATGAGTTTCCCTACTAACCGCTGAAATCGTCTTATATCTTCCAGCGGAATTTCCCTCGTTTGAGTTTACTTTTTTATTTGTCTCCGTCGGTGTTTCGAGGGTTTTGTCCCTAACTTACCCGTTTCTTTGAGTAGGTTGAGGATGTATTTTCTTTGCAAGGATGTATTTTTTGGCAAAGGAATAATCCTTTTGGAATGTGCTATCACGATGCCTAGGAAATATTTGAGGAGTCCTAAGTCTTTTATTTCAAAACTTTGCTTTTAAGACATTTTTAATGTTTTTATTTCAAGTTTGTTACTTGTGGTTATGTTTCTATCATCTACATATTAATATTATTGTAATTGTTTGGTCACTTCTTCATATAAACATAGACGAGTCAGCTAAGCTGTTGACGTATCCATTTATGATAAGTGAATTGCTTAGTTTGACATACCAACCTCTTGGCGATTGTTTTAACCGTAGATTGATACTTAGTTTGCATGCGAGTTTTTTTATGTTCTAGTTTGTGACATGGTGGAGAGTCACATATATTTCTTCCTCTAAGTCTCCTTGAAGAAAGGCATTTTATGTCCCTTTGTGATAGACACCCCCCACCCCCTCACCCCCTGATTTACGGCAATAGACAGGAGGATTCGTATTGTATTCATTTTAGCAACATGGGCGAATGTTTCGTGATAATCGATTCCCTATGTTGATTTTTCAAGCGTATTAAATTCTTCCTCCATGGATTACGCCATTTAGGTGATTTAATAGCTTCTTGAAACTTTGAAGGTTCAATTCTTTTGTTAAATTTGTTAGGAATGATTTTGTGATATGATATATAATTTCAATAGGGTATTTAACTTGGTTGATTACATAGACTCTTAGTTTTTCGGGTGGTTTTGTAATTCTTGTTGATCTTCTGCACGGTCGGTTTGTTTCTTGGTTTGAGCTTCAGAAACATCTTCCCTTGTGGTAGATTCATTTCTTGCTATATTTTCTGACTCACCAAGGATTGTTTCATTCCCGATTTGGTTCTCCAAATAATGTTAGCTCTGGAAGGGGTATTTTAACTTGATATACTTGATTTTTTTTATTATGTTATGTTAGAATAATACAGTTCATTTCTAAAAAAAGTATACATCTCTAGAGATATATAATTTTTTACTTTCATAACAATTGTATCCCTTCTTTGGGATGAATATCCCAAAAAATATAGTTTTTACAGAATTGACGTCAGATTTATCGGGTCTTTTGACATGGACAAAACAAGTACATCAAAAAACACGTAAAGGACCCAATTTGAGTTCTCTATTTAGAAGAATTTGTAATGGACTTCTAAAGTTTAATTTGAACTAGGTAATCTATTAACAAGATATGCAGCAGTCAGGACTGCATCTGACTAGAAAGCTTTTGCAACATTATTTGAAATAATAGTGATCTAGTCACTTCTAGGAGACATCGATTTTTCTTTCAGATATCCCATTTTATTATGTCGTATTGATGCAAGTTGTTTGATGCCATATTCCTTTTGTTGCTTAAAGAAATCAGAAAAACTTTTGTTAATATGTTCGTTTTCCATTATCAGATCTGAAGATTTTGATTTTGACATCATATTGATTTTCAACTAGATTAGAAAATTCCTGAAAACATGAGAAAACTTCTGCTTTTTGTTTCAGAAGATAAAGCCAAGTTATACGTGAATAGTCATCTATAAATGTTATAAAATATTAAAATTATAAGATTCGACTGGAGCTGGTCCCCAAACATCAATGCATTAGATCAAATATCTTGTCTGCTTTATTTGTAGACGATTGAAAAGGTAATCTGGCTTGTTTTGAAAATTTACAAGTATCACAATTACTAGAATCAAGATTTGTGGAAGGAAAAATTTTTGTTTAAGACTTTATCAGATGGATGTCCAAATCTCTTGTGCAAGGTTTTAGTTTGGTCAATTGAATTGTGTATAGTGTGTAGGATCTTATTGGGAATGTCGACCAGGTACAACCCCTTCCTTGGCCAATTATCATTCCGGTATTTTGATCTTGAAAAATTATTTTATTTTATGAGAAATAACGTCACAATTCAAATCTTTAGAGATGTTTTCGACGGACGATAAGTTTGATGTAAAGATTTGGTAGATATAATACTTTTGAAAGTTTTATTGGACTATTTTCGATATTCGATTTTTTTTATTGGAATTTGTCACCATTTGCTACGTTGACATATTGGGAAAGTTTTGGTTTGAATGTGTCATATATATTATTTGCATTGCATGTTTGTGATCTGTAGCACCGGAATCAATTATCCACTTGAAAATTGTTTTCTCGACTACTCATGCCAGTATAATTTTAAAATGGGAGATTGGGTCCATACCTAAGTTGTGTTCTCTTGATTGACGCAATACAAATTTGAAAGTTGATTCACCAGATGGCCCAACTTAAAGTTGATCCATCGGTTCAATTCGTGGTAGGAGGCACACGGCTTGCACTTGAACAAAAGCGAATGCAAGCTAATCCATGCCAGGTAGATCTATTCATAATGATATATTTTTCGCTTGTATGAAGTTGAATAGAAGGTGCAACCAGTTCGTGTGCACTTTATGCGAACATATATTTCCATGTGTTTCCTATATTGATTCTCTTTAGTAGTCGCATTTCTTTTAGGTCTTAATAAATCTGTTTTTAATTGAAATCTAGATACTTGTGGCCACGCCGGGAAGGTTAAGAGATCATATAGAGAACACGGCTTGTTTTGCAACTAAGTTGATGGGAGTTATCTTAGACGAAGCTGATCATTTGTTGGTCATGGGATTTCGCAAGGAAATAGAAAGAATAATCTCTGCTGTACTAAACAACGTCAGACCCTTCTGTTCTATGCAACAATTCCAACCTAGGTGATTTTAGTCTTAAATCATCTTTTGCCTGCTAAATAAAATATTTCCAAACGTATGAGTTCCCACAGGTTCGTCAAATTTGCCTTATTGCTTTGAAAGAGAACATGAGTTTATAAACACAGTAAAAGAAGGAAGTGAAGATACTCATGCACAAGTATTTCTATGATGTATTTATATATATATATATATATAATATATATTTCTTAGTATTCTCTTCTTTATATTTGTTATTTTTGTCACCGTTAGAACGAAAAACTTGATTAAAATATCTATCAGGTCAGACAAACACATCTAGCTGCACCTTTGGACAAACACTTCCCCCTGCTTATTTTCTGCTAAAGGAGCATGTCGCAGACGATGTCAACTATAAGGTTTTATTTCTGATGAAACAATAACTAGAATATTTCTGAAAGGAACGATAAATTTCTTCAACTTTACTATTTCATTGACGTCTTCGAATATGAAACAATCATCGTGGTTTTGCACGACTGCAATGGTAACGAAGCTTGTCGCCGAGGTTCTTGCCGAGGTTTTTTAAGCTGAACGTACGTGAAATTCATTCTCGAAAGCCTCAGAGTTACCGAACTAGAGTCTCCGACGAGTTTCGGAAGTCGAAAGGGTTAATCCTCGTAACATCAGATGTGTCTGAACGCGGAGTAGATTATCCAGACGTAACGCTCGTTGTACGGCAATTTCTTACTTTATCTTGCTTTTACAAGCCTATTTATATCACACATTAGATCAGTTGAGTTGACTTCCCATAAAATCCCAAATCGTCAACTTATGCTAATTTTTTCGTCAAATGTCTTGTAGATTGGTGTTCCGTCCGATAAACAATACATACATCGACTAGGTCGAACTGGACGAAAGGGAAAAGAAGGACAAGGCGTACTTATGTTTGCTCCTTGGGAAGAGTACTTTCTGTCTAACATCAAGGAATTTTGACATCTCCAAAGTAGATGAACCTTTGCTAGATCCCGACACCAAGAAAAAGGCAAGCCATTTCCATCTTTTCCCACATGGGTTTTCATCGAGTGATGATATTTCATAAAAGATGACAACTTCTTTAAGAATCTTTGAACGGACCGTGACAGATTTTATGGTTCTTGATTGAATGACAGGTCGAGCGGGCACTATACCATGCTGAGCTGACGAGCAAGGATGTGACGCCCGGGGCCGATGAGGGCGGGGAGTGATCGCCGGTGCCAGAGAGGTGCACGGACAAGGAGCGGCTCCTGGCAGGCTTCTAGGCGAAGGGGTACATGAATGACCGATCCAAACACCCGAATGAGAGGGGATCCTGAGACTGACAATGTATGGGCGTGTCAGGCTAAGAATTGTATAAGAGAATTGATAGTACTACTCATATCACCAAGGTCGACCTACCTTTCGGGAGTCCATCCGAAAGAACTTCAAAGTTAAGCGTGCTTGACTTGAAGCAATCTTAGGATGGGTGACCCCTGGGAATTTGCTCAGGGTGCGTGTGGCGAGGAGCGAGGACGAAGCACGCTGAAAGGTTAAGTAGTGGTACAGTGGGGCCAGACTATCGGTCGGAGTGTGGTGGGTCCAACCCCATAGGTCCCGGTAGGGACGGATGCTTACAGTGACACCCGGTATGGGACGGGTGTTACAGGTGGTATCAGAGCAAACCTCTCGCAGTACGGTGCTGGTTCGGGGACGAACAGGCGGAAGCTGGTGGGCATGTGACGCCGGGGCTGATGAGGGCGGGGAGTGATCGCCGTGGTGCCAGAGAGGTGCACGGACAAGGAGCGGTCCTGCAGGCTTCTAGGCGAAGGGGTACATGAATGAACCGATCCAACACCCGAATGAGAGGGGATCCTGAGACTGACAATGTATGGGCGTGTCAGGCTAAGAATTGTATAAGAGAATTGATAGTACTACTCATATCACCAAGGTCGACCTACCTTTTCGGGAGTCCATCCGAAAGAACTTCAAAGTTAAGCGTGCTTGACTTGAAGCAATCTTAGGATGGGTGACCCCCTGGGAAGTTTGCTCAGGGTGCGTGTGAGCGAGGACGAAGCACGCTGAAAGGTTAAGTAGTGGTACAGGTTACAAAGGAAGCTGCATACCAAGCATGGCTCGGTTACCACAACTCGAACAAGAACATACGACGGGTCAAAGCCAGGCTCGTACAGCTTGCCAACGAGTTCAGCCGAAGCATGGGGCTCGAGAATCCTCCTGCTATACCTAAGCTTGTCCTTGGCAAGAGAATGTTCCTGGGTTGAGATCTAAGTAGATAAGTGGTCATTTTAACATTGAATCCTGTTTTCCTGAGATTCTCTCATACGACAATGATAGGTAATGGTTGGAATCTTTAGGTCATCTATAATGGAATTTGGACCACAATTGAGTGTATAATTACTTTTCCTATTTTCTATAGTTCTTGATCCCCACGAAAAATTACACCTTCAGATGCATGTGAAGTGAAGCTCTTCTTCGGTTTTCCCTTACAAGCACTATTAACTAAGCATATAGTTCGCAGTCTAAAACATCAACTAAGTAATATATATGTTATTACTACCTTTGAATAGCCAGCCACCTATAAAGTGAGATTGATAGTTCAAACGAACTGATTCCTCTCAAGTAGTTTAAGGCTTAAAATCCAGAAGCTTCAATGCAAAAAACTGATATTGTCCACTATAACCTCACCTCCCATGAATCTCCTGCAAAACCAGCCCCGAGTCATCAGCCATGAGCTTGCTTGCACATATGATCGTACGAAAAGATTCGTACCTCATGCTAGGCCGATAGAGAGCGGGGCATGGCCGGGGCCCATATCGGCTTACCGAAGGCGGCGATGGGCTTGAGCCCACTTTTCATGAGCGGGAGGAAGAGTATCTTAGCATCAATTATTAGGATTATTTATATAAATAAACGGGAATCTTCTTACTAATTATTAGGATTTCCTAGCATTTATTACTGATTCTCGAGAATCACGTCCTTTATTAGTATCGTAGTATAGTCTATAAATAGGCATAAACCCTTCTGTAATAATCATCTTATATCATAATATAGAAGGTATTAGCCTAAAGGCTTTGGGCAGCGGTTATCTTATCGTTGATTTTGAGCAACGTTTATCGTTGATTTGGGCAACGGTGCTTCACCGTTGATTTTCGATTTTCGTTCTTATCATAGGCATAAACGCAGCCAACTCAATCAGAGGATCGTTGATCACCCTTCGGTTACAAACCTCTTTCCCAGGCTCAACATTGTTCCACCAAAAATCAGACAAGGCCATCTTCAACAGTACCCAGTACACGCTGTTTTGGTTTATCCTAAACAAACTGCTCACATTAACTTTCCAAACGTAAAAAAACCAACCAATCACGGTCCATTATCTCCATCAAACCTTGTGCTTGTGGGATATAATGCAAAGGCACTCTTTTCTGAGGAAAGTCAACGCTCCTATCGTCGCCGCCAAAGTAGGGACACTTTAGCTCAAGAACTCCATAAGAGGCGTCTGTACTGATAATGCTGAAACAGCACCATCAGCAGAAGCTGCGAGCAAATTTTGTTTGGGGTTTTGTATCGTACACTTGAAAGTTAGGGTACGATACAGAATTATCGGTCAGCAGTTTGTACCTTTCTAGGTCTTCTTGCTCTTTGATGTTGCTCCAACAAGTAGCAATGTTGCCCGCGAAGGGTTCGATCATACCGAGCTTTTCCAACCACAGTCTGATTCGCCCACGAGGCCAAAATCCTACTGTCAAACTGCAAGTGCTTGCGGTTAGTTTGTATCTCCTCAGGTGCTGCCAGTTCTTGAGCCAATATTGAAGATTCGGAGATTAAAACACGATGAGTGTTGGATAAAATTCCATGAGGGTATTTAGGACCTTCATTTTGCTTAGTTGTGGTTGTGAAGCATCGAAGCTTTGCTGTTTCCTTCGTAAGAAAATGCTCGATGGGCTTCGTTGCATTGGGTGCGCCGGACTTGAACCTGAGCAGGGTTATTTTGCAGAAGGGAGCGTCCCCGATTTTATTAAACAAAAGGAAGTGGGTCGAAAGTTACCAAAATATCTCAATTAAATTGGCTTATTTCGAGTAAAGAAAATTCGAATAATTATTTTTTAATTCGAATAAGTAGTTCGAGTAAAAAAACTCGAAAAAAATAATTATTCGAATTTTCAATTCGATTTCTTTTTTACCCGAATAAATTCGAACTTTCTAACCGAATGTTATTCGAGTAACTCAATATGAGGTCGAATAATTCGCATAAAACTCGAATAAACCGATTTCTGTTCGAAAACGTCGATTTCAGGCTCAGAAACACGAAAATTCACTCGGATTTGGGGTTAATATATTTGATAATAACGAACCCATCGATTAACAACTCATTTCGACATGAAATTTCAGTCGAGCGGATCAAAATGATAATCAAAACTTCGATTTTTTTTTTTCAACACCCAGTCCATTTTTTTAAATTAAAAACCCTAGACTCTTTTTTTTTTAATTTTACACAAAACTAATCCTATTTACAAAATGTCTAACCTGTAAGCATATGTGCTTCGTACTCAAGGCGTGTTCTTTCTCTGCATGCTTTATAAGGGAGGTTTTTTTCAATAAGTCAGCCAAAGAGATGTAGGGATATGAATGAAAATAAGAAAGTTTGACGGCTATCAGCAATAGAATCTTCTAAACCACTGAAAAACAATAAAAATGATACTTTTCATCACCACACAAATCCGACTTCGTTCAGGCAATTAATCAAACTTTTATCATCAATAGTTAACAAACACCGCCGCCCAGTGAATCCATGGCCCTCACTCTCCGAGAGAATGGCAAAAATAGTCATGTTTTTAAAGTACAAGTGCAAATCTAGTTAACTTTTTAACAAAGGTGCAAAACTAGACAACTTATTCACTTCTAATTATTATCCTTTTTACTTTAACCACAAAACTATTTCAAATTACAATTCTATTTTCTCGTTACTACAAATAAACAATGTTTTATTGATAATTATATATTTAACCCTAACTAAATTTAATTGTTTTCAATTAAAACATTTTAATTAACTAAATTTAATTATTTTCAATTAAAACAAACTTCCCTAATCCTTGCAACGACTAATGGTTAGAATCTTTTGCATTTCATAGAATATTACTATTTTAGTGTCAATATTTTTATTACTTAAAAAAACATATAGAAGATCATGAGACTAAGAATACATTGGAAGCATCCTTTTCATCTGGTACACAATCCTTATCTTCGCCCAGAGAGAACAGTCGGACGAAAGCAAACACGGCGATATCCATGTGAATGGATCGAAAGTCTCGCAAGAAACGCTCAATGGAAATTAATGATGATGATGTGTGACAACCTTATAGAAATTGATTATTACATAGTGGTTGTTTGAATATTTTATGACAGACATATTTTTTAATACTACGCAGTCGTTTTCTAAAAGTTGCATGCCTTTCTATTCAAAGGAACGTTTGAATAGGTTTTCTTATTCTTCTTTTCTTCTTTACGTTTTTTTATATAATGTTAAAAAAATTCCATGTAATGCAAAGATTCTAGACGTTAGCTGCTTGATACGCTGCAAAAGACCTAGCCTAGGGAAGTTTGTTTTTAATTAAAAGGTTTTAATTGAAAACAATTAATTTAGTTAGGGTTAAATATATAATTATCAATAAAACATTGCTTATTTGTAGTAACGAGAAAATAGAAATTGTAATTTGAAATAGTTTTGTGGTCAAAGTAAAAAAGATAATAATTAAAAGTGAAGAAGTTGTCTAGTTTTGCACCTTTATTAAAAAGTTAACTAGATTTGCACTTGTATTTTCAAAACATGACTTTTGCCATTCTCTCCTCACTCTCCCCCATCTACAAGATATAATCTTTGCATGGCAATCATGATAAACTCATGAAGTTGGTTTGGCATCATTACCAAGAAACTCGGGGTGTCTTTTAAGAAATGGCCTCGAGACCCGAAACTTTTAAAAAGTAACCTTCACTTTTTCTGATTAACTACTAACCATCTTCCTTAATAATTTTTTAATATAAAAGAAAAGGAAAAAAGAAAAGAAAAGTAAAATATAAGAAAAGAAAAAAAAACTCCATCAACGCAAGAACAACCGAGTTGCCCATCTCTGGAACGTGCAACACATCTTTCAGCGTCAATAATTCCCGGAAGTCATTTGAGCAGCAAGCTTCTATTTTTCCTCGAGGGTAGCAGGAGCCAAGTTGTCCATGTAGATCTTTTCTCCTTCAACTGGCTCACAGGTAGAGAAGAGTCTACGGTTCGTGCACACATGACGTGTAGCACCGGTATCGATCCACCATTCTTGTGGATTCAACCCAATCATGTTTACCTGCGAATGCAACAAGTTCTAAATCATCGACACCCTTAGTGATATCTTTAATCATATTAGCGTCGTTGCTTCGTTTCGGCAGGCAACAATCCTCCGATTTGTGGTCCAATTTACGACAATTAAAAGACTTTCCCTTAAATTTGTTCTTTTGCTTTGAGACACCTCGATCGCCCCGAGCTTCTTTTTGCCCTTATCGACAGTCTTGCCTTTCTTAGGACCATGTCAAGCATGTTCACTTTGGGCTCGGATTTTTTTTTAAAAAAGAGGAACTGGCTTTCTTTAGAGTAATAGACTATCCAATAGTCATTAAGTTTGTAACTCTCCGTTCGACCCTCTGCTGTCTTCTCCGATACGAAGTCTAACAATCAAGTCCTCCAAAGTCTTTGCGCTTATGATTGAGATAGTTTTTAAAGTCTTTCCAACCGGGAGGCAGCTTTTCAATAATAGCCACCACTTGGAAAGATTCACTTAAAACCATCCCTTCCGCAAGGAAGTCGTGCAAGATCAATTGAATCTCTTACACTTGACTGATAATCTAGACCATCATATAATCAAGGAACGTCCGACAACAAAGTTTTTTGTGCCGGCATCCTCTAATTTATATTTCGGGTCTAGCGACTCCCATAATTCCTTAGCCGTCCCACAATATACGTTGTATAAAGTGTCGCTCAACGCATTTAAGATGTAATTACGGCATCGGAGTGCTTCATGCCTCCACAGCGGTCCCACCTCTGGAGTCGTTACGCCTTTGGGCACCTTGGACTTGTCTTCCTTCAGTACGTCGTCAGGTTGAGCACCATCTTCTGTTGCCATTGTTTGAACGTCGAAGCTGTCCTCATAAACTTCTTCGGCTTCTCCAAGTGGTTGACTAGTACGTTTGGCTTCGCCACCGTAGGTATGGCAGTGGGGATAACAACAGCAGTCGGGAGAACGACATCATTCCCGGTAGAACCTTGGTTGTTGGGGGAGTCCACGTTGTCCGTCATCTTCGTGGGATCGTCGAATCTATTTAAGATTGTGGCCGATTTCTACCTTCTTCGACATCCTTGTTTGAGAAGCTTGATCACAAGTAATGAACCGAGAAGTAAAATATTCGATCGTGTCGCACAATTTCCTTAAAATAGTTTCGCTCCCTCACGTATGTTTTAGAAGTTTTAACAAGCGTTCTATTCCTATGATACTTCGAAAACTCGGTGTTCGTTTAGCACAAAAATGACACCGACGGCGAACGGAACAAGAACGATAGCAGAACATATTTTTTATGAGTGTTGTATTTTTTCTCTTCTTTCTTGTTTTCATTTCTTAGGCTTAATCACCTTTTTATAGAACCAAAAAGTATTATAGAAATAATTTTTTTAATTAATTAGATAACATAACTTTTGGGGAGTGATTTTAACCACCTGCATCATTCAATTTGAGGAGTGGTTTGTCACTCCATCATTCAAGCCATCAACCTTCTAGAAGTCGGGTCGTTATTGGGTCAGAACCGAAGCCCAATTCATTAAATAGGAATAGTTTTTCTAGATAATTCCTCATTCACATCAAAATAATTTATAAAATCAAATACAATATAAATTATCCAACAAATTTAACAAGTCAAACATGGTATATATAAAAGTTCATAGAGGTTTACTTTTCAGAATGGTCTATATCCTAAGTTATTCAATACGTTTATGGAATCATATGTACAGTACAGCAAACTTGGCAATGAGACAGGAGTTTTCTAGCGAATGGGGTAGAGAATGTCTGCTTTTTATTCCCGTGAGGAGGAGACGGGGAATTTTCTTTTTCCGCATTTGCGGGGATGGAGATCATACTTCCTGCTCCGTTCCCCACGGGTATAACATCTGTTACTTCTAGTGATCAAAATATAAATTTTCTTATTTTTTCAATCTTTTGTTCGTTCTTCTTAAGGTTGCTATAATTTTCAGATTAATATTTCTTAGCTTTGTTCTCTCATTGGTACGGGAGATTTATTTCATTTTGTTATACTATTTGCAGTTACTCCAAATCATATCTGATATCGCCAGACAAATCCTGCATATTTGGATCGTAGGATGATGCTCTCCCTTCTTTTTTCTCTTCTCTTGGTCTGGTATGTTTTTACTTCAAATGGGCCATTCAGCCATTTCTCCCACCCTTCCTCGTTGGTTTTTTTATGCGTGACGCAAGCTGTGGTCAAGTGTTGATGGAATGTCTACTCTAGATAGCTGCTTTTTAGTTCCATACATCACAAGAAGCGATTACATTCTTGAGTCACACTTTAATATTTCTAGAAAAGTTTATTTGGTTTCTGACATTGGCACTTGCTACGAGGTGTTTAATTTTGACCTTTTACATTCCTGCTTTGTAAAAAAAGAAAAAGAACGAAGCAAATATTTTTATCCGTGTCTACAGAGTATGATCAAGCTAGAGAGGGCTGGGAGAAAATAGTTCCATTTTTTCGAGTGACATGCGTTGTTGGGGAGGCTCCAGAATGTTCGCTGAGGCATATCCGAAAGGTTATAAAGCTCCCATCTTTTTTTTTTTTTTTAAATTTAGTTTTAAGTTGATTGGATTTTCCAATTTTTTCCCCAAGTCTTGAAGAACTTTGGATTTGTAGACTTGAATCAAGAGGGGGCTTACCATGATGTTACCTTGAAGGTCACTGCCAAGCTTTCTAAGGTGGAATTGCCAAGCTTTGTGTAAATGGTCTAGAAACTATTACTTATTGGATTCGGTGTAGGAAGGACCTGTTGCTAGGATTGCGGAGATAGGGTTAAGTGCTAAGGGTTTTAGAGACATAGATAGCTGTGGTATATAAGCTTGCCATGGACGTCGAGCACGCGATGGCAGTGGTATGGCAAGATCCATTCTCAGTTGCTCTGTTCTTTTATTATTTTTTTATCTCTTGCAAATGCTTGATGCATACTAGAGATGCCCCGTAACCGCAGTTAGTCCACTGTAACCTAACCGGCTGGGGGCGGTTGACAGTTAGCTGTCCCCGATTGCCGATTAATCTAACTGCCGGTTAGTCAACCGACAGTTAACATTAACCTGCGGTTACTTTTTTTATTTTTATTTTTTTTTTATTTTATATTTTTTATTTTGCAATTTACTGCAAAGTTAAATGAATTTTCGGTGTATTTTTGTTCGTATTTACTATTTTGATGTAAAATTTAAATATAATAAATTCATGAATCATAAAATATATTACAAATTTTTAATACAATATAAAATACATATTTTCAAAAATTTCTAATTAATTACTATTAATATTAGTACAGTTACATAGTATTTCTAATTAATTAATAATATTAGTAAACTAAAATCTTATATTTTTTATTTTTTTTGTTAAACGGTTATAACCGCCAGTTAACCACCTATCCGGCGGTTAATAACCGACGGTTGGCGGTTTGGAAAAAACCCCTTAACCGCCCCGTAACTGGCCGATGACGGTTGCCGGTTACGGTTACGGCCGGTTACGTTGGTGGTTAATTAACCGGCGGTTAGCCGGTTTAACACCGGGTTACAGTTAAAAATGAGCATGTCTATGCATAACTACTACTCGTGACTTTATGCTTGTGTGAAGCGAAGCCTTTTTTCTTTATGAAGTGTGATGTTAGTGTTTTATAGGCCCATGCATTGAGTTTTTTTTTTTTTTTTTGTAATTAGAACTGTCAATGGGTCGGGTCGGGGTGGCTGGCCCGCCGCCCGCAAAAGCCCACTGTTTGGCGGGGCTGGGGCGGGGCAGGCTGGCCCGCCATGTGGTGGGCTTTCAAAACTGAAGCCCTGGCCGACCCCGTTGTTTTTTTAATTTTCTATTTAAATTTTTTAATTAATCAAGAATAATTTATATAATTATGATATTTAAAATACATTAATTATGTATTTAAAAATAAATGCATCATTAATTATTTAGTTATAATATTTAAATACACATTAATATGTATTAAAATTAATAAATGCATCATTAATTATAAATAAAATCATTAATTATTCCTCTATTTAAATAAACATATATTTAATATATAAAATCCATTAACAAAAATATTTGGCGGGCCGGCTCGTAGCCCGAGGCCCGTGCGGGTTAACCCGCCTTTTGGCGGGCCTTAAAAATCCCAGCCCAGCCCGCCCCATAGGCACGGCGGCCCGCGGGCCGCAGGCCATTTTGACAGGTCTAGCTGTAATTCTCGAATTCGGTGATGCTAGTTTGGATTCCGGATTTCGATTTGAAATCCAATTTCATCCAAATCTTCCCTTTGACAATCTCGACCAAATCCGATGAGAAATCTAAACTCTTATAATTCGTCGAATTTGAAATTACATGCCAAATGCTCTGTTTTCGAAATCCAAAGTTGAGCACGTAACGAGTTTTTCTTAACTGATAATAATAATATACCAATAATAGTATAATAATAATGAAAAAATATAATAATAACAATAATAATAATAATAATAATAATAACTAGGAGGCAGACGGTGAGTCCAGTCGATCCAAGCTCGATGAGCCGACTCGAACTCGTCATGGATTCGCAAATGAGCCGGCTCGAGCTCGAGCTCACTCATGGGCACTCAAAAGCTCGCAAGCGGCTCACGAGCTTGTTCTTTTTATATTATTCATTATTTTTATTTTATTTTTTATTTGTACTTTTTAAAATATTTAGAAAAAGTTAGAAATCGAGTTCGACGAGCTTCACGAGAAGCTCGTGGAGCTCTGTTTCGAAATCCGAATTTGAAATCTTAATGTTTGCCAAACGGTGAATTTAGACTTGAAATTACGATTTGAAATTCATAATTTAAAATCAAGCGATTTCGTTCAATTACGCGGATCCAACTGAGCTTATTTTCATTCAACTTTGATTGCGGTCCCGTCCTCAATGTGGTAGCATCGCCCTTTGTAACGACAAGACTGGTAAGTCCATCGGTCCACACGGTAGAAGATTCGGCAGCTACCGCAGCCCTTGCTTCTTCAGGCGGAACTCCATGTTGAGGAGTTACTCGGAATGCTGCTAAAATATCAGTATCTTTGGTTGACTCTGATATGCCAATTCTAGATTGCATGTACCAGGATGTCATATGTTGTCGTCATGACTCCTTTAGTTCTTCTAGTTCTAAACAAACTCATGCCCTTTTTTTCCTTTTCTAATACACCAACATGTAATGATGTTCGCTGGAACCCCGCTGAGATGCCCAGAACGGCCTCATCGGAACTGGAACGAAAGCTCTCATTCCAAAGTTTCGGCTTTTTGACGGTCTGCGTTGTCGCGGCCGTTAAGTCGGCCAGAACGGCGTTTAGCGGCCAGACCGGAGTTGGAACGAGGAAATATGACGTTTTATTCGTGTGAACGGTCGATTTTTTGGAGTTAGTGATATTATGGTTTCAGAGCTTTGGACTGCAAAGGGTTATGGTGGGAGGTAGAAGATCTAATTTTATTAAAATTGAAGATTGTATCCTTCTAATGGGTTATTTTCTATTGGGTTAATCTTATACTTTTGCGTTGACACTAAGGTCCATTAGTCTCAAGGCTTGCAGATAATTTTATGGGCCTAACCTGATATATAAGCTTTTTATTTAAATAAATAAATTAAGTTTCAATTTATTAATTATATCTAATTGTAAATCAACAATTTAACATTTTTACATTATGTAATATTTAATATCAAATAATTATATCTTGTTGTGCTTATTGGTTGGTGTATTGAATTTTTATACTGGAAGATTTTGTGTTTACGTTCAGGCGTCTCAGCTCCCCTCGCTCTTTAATAGAGCCATATTTCGAATAGGTTCTTCGCCAGAAAGCAACAACATCCGTGAAAGGCTTTTAATCTGGGAATGCGTTTCCTTTCAGGTTCCGAGCGTTTGCGAGAGGCTTTTTTTTTCTGAGTTCAACTCTTATGAATCTGAATAAGTCCCCAATCTTATTTTTGATCGAAAACTTATACATTACAATCCATTCCATGGTCTAAACTTATATCGAAAGTAAGTTATCGTGCCATAATAAATAAAATAAAAAATGATGCATCACTTGCATCAGAACTCCTGTCTCATGGAATGCAGTAAAGATACTTCCACCTTTCTCAGATTACAAATTATATCAGATAATAAAAGCAGAATGAAAAAAGAGAATCGTAATAAAAAACTCTTAAGCTCTGTCATGGAATGGTGAAGAGGCACTCGGGAATGAACAATGAGAAACTACGCACAAACCCAAAAGGATATATATATATATATATATATCAGCGGCCATGATATATGAGGTAAGAAAACAGAATCAAAAAAGAGAATCAAGGATCCGTAATTTAAAACTCTAACCATCTCAAAGCTCGTTCGTCATCGAATGGTGAAGAGGCAGTCGGGAAAGAAACAACGTAACATATCCTCCATCTGGGGGCCTACAACAAACTTAAAAACTCTGATCAAGTCCACGGGCTCAGCACCATCTGTCTCGACGGCGACGTCTTTCTTCATCCTCCTCGCGGAATCAAAGCTGCACACATCGACAATCAAATGAGGCTGACGGGACTTGGGATCGACGTGAGTGCGCGCTACGCAGAAAAGATCGGACGACAGCCAAGTGATTCCGCTTCCAGGGTTGCAATAGCTATAATCTCCTGATGCTAACCACGGATAGGGCAGCGACCGCCACGAACGATCTCCATCTACGCAGGCACACCAGTCCATCAAGCACAACCCATTCTTGACCAACATGAGACGTGGAAAATCACCGAGACGGAATTGGTACCCCCCGCATTCCGACCACTCGCAACTCGTGTTCTTCAAAACGAAATTTCCTACTGACGTGATGACGAGCAGGTCATCTCTATCGTCGATGAAAGAGTACGAGCGAACGTGAAAAGTCGTCGCGGCCTTCGGACGACGACGAGAGAGCTGCATATCCTTCGATAACAGCAGCGGGAGCAGATCGGGGAGGTTATCCACTGTTCACTGCAATGTCAAAGAGCTCAAACTTCCGCTGTTCTCATTAGCGGCAGAAATCCAAGCGCTCAGAACTAGCATTCTCCTCCCGTCCGGAGTCTGACATGCCGCGAGATCATATTTCGGAAAATTCATCGGACGACCAACGTCGGTGAGCAGGTCCATGGTCAGCGTCAAAACCTCTCGTGGAAGCGGAATCTGACGAGACGACGATGATGACGGAGAATGAAGAGGCGGTGGCGGTGGTGAAAGCTTGTATTTCAGCAACTCCTTCTCCGTCCCGAAAAAGTAAAGGGTAGAGTCGGCCACGCAGAATCCCCAGATGCCTAAGCTAACGCCGCTTAAAGACATGTCGGGGTTTCTAGGAAGGTATGCACCACCGTCTGCTTTCTCATCAGCGTCCAAGTCCAGCAAAAACACACAATGGTCCACGGACGAAGCCCACGTCTCGCCGTAAGAAAAACCGTGTTGTTGATGGAAGTCAGGGTCGCAGCTGCAGATTAAACACACTTTACCGAATGAGGGCTTTGGTTGAATATCATAATAGCAAGGTGGGGCTATCTCGTCCACAGCGTCGATTGTCGATTGATCGAGCGTGGCTGTTTCAAACTGAAGCTGTCGATCAGTTGTCGCAGGAACAATGATGTCATTGCACGATACGGTATTGACAGAAGAAGAACTTGCAATTTTTTCACCATCGGGACGAGTGACCTCCAATTGGTTGTCTTTCCTGCAACATCTAATAGCTCGTCACAAATTTATCACACAATTTCATGATTGTATTTCTTCAATAACGCTAGAAAGTGTTTTCAGAGAGGTAAAGTAAATCTGTCTACATTCAATAATGACCGTATCCAACGACAACACGACTAACATATGCTTTGACTTTGCAATAGAAGTACAAGTAAATACTATGCTATGCTGAACAAGGCATGGCTAGATGAGGGTACTTTATTAACAATACTATTCTGAACAATAAAAGTGTATGGCTGGCCACAACATAAACTTCCACGACGCCCACATTCCCCCCACTCGTCGTTTTACGTATTTGGCCAACATGCCATTCAATTTCATCACTTCTGCCTGTTACAGATCAGCAAAAACCATCACGGATCAACAATCACAACATTAGTAAGGAGCTCGTTTATTTCGCGTTTTTTTTTGGTAATGAAAAGGACGAGTGAGTAGCCATAATAATCCTTTACTTACAGATATAGATACCAATCCACCTAGGCAGGCCATTTCATAATATAAGACATGCGTGAGAGAAATCGATACCATACCTTGAAAGCCAAGATGATATGAACGTTGCATAAGGAAGGATGAGAAAATGATAGACCACTGATGTACTTGTCCATCTACCATACTTTTCTGCAAAGGACCTCGTAGACTGAAAAATAATAATACAAAAAACATGTCAGAGCTTTATCCTGCTCGGAAGCTACAAATGAATTATCCGAGTACTGATTTCCTGCGGTTTCATGACGAATGTGTGCATATTTCTCGTAAGGAAGTGTACCTCCGGGCAAGCAAACTTAGTTGGTAAGCATCTCTTTCGTCGAACGAGCCACAATATTGCATGATGTAGAACTTGACAGCCGACTGCTCTTTAGCCAGTGAATAGGTTACATGAGACTCAATAACCTCAAGGTCCGAACTTTCTATGCCTGAACAAAGAAAACACAACAGTTAAAAGTCCAATCTTGTTTAGTCATTGAAATACAAAATAAGCATCCAAGAATCATATGCTACAACTAAAGCAGATGCGACTTAAATGTACTTACCGGTTGTACCCCTCACCGCGTCGTACGCTACATTCAGCAGCTCCTTATCCTCATTCGACCCATTGACATCGGCGACATCTTTTTCAATAAGGGACCAGACATCTTCAACAAACACACCGTCTTGTAGGAAGCAGTTGGTCATATCAGAATCAACCAACAAAACGGCAACTTTAGATATCGCGCATCCTTCAACGCTCGGTTCATCTCGAGCTGGATCTAGGGACAAGGCGAGGTTGCACACGTCCTTAATGGCTTCTTCTGTCAGTGATAGCTGATCCTTTCCACAATTCAACTCCACGGATTTGTTGTTTCGTGGCACCACGTCCATGCACATGGTAAACGCAGGTGGTCTGATATCCATGGCCAGCTTGCAAAACGATACAAAATCGAGAAACTCGAGGTCAAGCCTCTGCTTTCGGTGGTAGTAGTTGTAGAGCAAAACAACTGCATGCATCTGTGTGTGCGTGTTCAAAATAAGAGACGAGACTTCGTTAGAAGAGACGTCAACTACCTACCTCTAAACATGCACAAAAAAAGTCGCACGACAGACAAGGCTGTTCGTCAATAAGCATGACTATTAGGCTAAGATGCAGCGTAGAATACAAGAAACATAACAGTATGAGAGAAAAGGATTAAGTCATACATGTTTTGCGATGAGTCTTTGAGCTTCTGGTATAGGTGCCTTCCAGCGCACTTTGAACCTGACAAATAATGGACTGACAAGAGTCTCTATGAACGCCTCGACGACTTCACGGGTGGGTCCAACTCGAAATGGAGCCATCGAGAAATCCTTCAGTGAAGCGGAAAGAAAGAAAGAGATGGGTATGTGTTATGAACTGATCTGTGAATGTGTCTGTAACTATTCCATCAGTGAGTGCCGCAGGGCTGTCAGTTCGGTACAAACCGTACCGAACCGAAATTCTCAGTTCGGTATTCGGTTATACCGAAATTTAATTCGGTTTTTTTCGGTAACCGAATATAAAAAAAAAAAACAATCAACTCTATTTCCAAACAGCATCGTTCCATTTAACACGTCCGAAACAGATCCAGAAATCTTCGAAATAGCTTCTGATTAGTACCGTGAAAACTCTCACCCAATCAAGAAAATTCGTAAATGCACTCACCCGAATAGAAAACTCCGAATTGAATCAACGAAATAGAGGCGAGGAAGATGGATGCGAGATAAACTGTAATGGGCAGTTTAAAGCCCTCGATCGAAACGGAGATTAGGTTTTCAATTGATTTTTCGTTTTATTTTAATTTGGGGCTGGCTATGGCTAAGTAGAGGGTGTTGCTTTGCTGCTGGTGCGGTTGTGTGAGAAAAAAGTGATGGATGTGAGAGAACACTGGGCTGGGCTGTCACTTAGTTTATTAACGCATTCCTCAATGCATATACTCAAAAAGTAGGTTTTTGCGTGTCATATCAGCGTCACCTCAAAAGTAAAAAACATATACCTCCAAAATAAAACTCCTCCCCAACCATAAACCCAAAAAAGAGGTTTTTTGGTGACCCACCTCAATTCAATTATATTTATCAAATTTTGTAAAATAATATATAAATAATTGTATGTCATATTATTTAATTTGTTAAATTTAAGAGAAAAAATTAATAAACATATTTTTTATTTTTTCATTACGTAATAAAATTTTACTTTTATATACAAAATAAATAAAAAATTTTAACACATTAAAATTATTAGTAAAAATAAATATATATTAATAGATGAGGATAAAAATGAAATAAAGTAATTAAAAAAGAAAAGGCTTACACATAAAGCAAAAAAACTTAGGTTTATTCTACTAAACCCAACAAAAAACCTATCACCCTTCCCATTGATAAAAACCTATAACCATAGGTTTTTTCCTTTGTCCACCTCATCAAAAAACCTTGCATTGAGGAAGGCCTAAGTACTGTATATATGTTTAATTTCAATAATTTAAACTGCATAATAGGGTCTTACACATGTTTATAACCTAAAATCATAAATTGGGCTTTATAATATATTGACCCAATATTAATATAATTAACTAAGACAATCTTCACCGAAATAGCATAGCAATTCCTCCACCTTTGTTTCCTTGTTGCCTTCAACGAGCCATATTTAACACTTCCTTCTCTTACAGCATCATCATCTTCATCCACTTCACTGCTCGAATCCCCAGCCAAGCCATCTCTGTCGTCCCCATTAGGTGGGTTCATGACAATACCCCCTCGTCGAATGGATCCTTTGTCCCCAAGGATCATGGCTCAGAATCTGAATTCTCAATTTCTGCTCGCCTTCCCATGTGGTTCGTCCACTGCACTAACCAACGAGGTACAGCTGCTCCCCTTCGAAAAATCATACCTTCTACCCAAGATTTCAGAGGGTTTGAGGCTAATGTTTCGTTTCTCGTCCGTTTCAGGAAGTAGACGTGATGGAACAACATTCAGGCTCAACGATGCTTTGAACAGCAATGAAAACGTAGGATCTATTTTCGCTTTAGGAGGACAGTTAAGCTGTCAAGACCAATTTTCTCCATGATCTCAGAGGTAGCGGCCACCAAGCTTAAAAATTCTTTCGCAGGGCAACGGTGTTGTGGAGAAGATTGAGGTACAGTTTATCAGTTATCACATACCTCGAAATGCCTCTCTTGTCTCCTTTGATTCACATAAAGTTTCGTTCTTGGTTGGGATAGGGTTACGATTTTTCTCAATATCCGTAAAAGGCCAGACCTTTCTCGTTCAACACCACTTCCTCTCATTGTACCCATAGCGTGTTTACGGGTCATATTTGATTTCTTCCTCACAGCCTCAGCATGGCTTGTCATGTGTTTCTGGGCTTCTTCTACTTTCTTAGCTATTGAGAAATTCATCATCTGATCTCAGTATAACTTATATCTGGCTTAGTTACTTAAGTTCTAGCCGTTAAGTTAGTTCCTTCTATTCCCTCTATCTCTCGATTGGGCTAGTGAGTTAATGGGCTGAGGGCTAAGTATTTACTAAAGCCCATATTGATGTATATATAAATTCGCGCGTACATTTAAAATGTAATTTTTCGATAATGAATAAAACAGTATTTTTCTCTTCTCTCCTCAATACATAAAAAACCAAGAACAAGATTCATCGAAGGATCGAAGTGCAGATTTCTTCATGGTATCAGAGATCGGTTAATGTGACTTCAAACAACAATGGCGACTGAGGACAATTCGCAGAATACTACAATTGCGAGAGATAGTGCGGGAATTGTTCATTTAATGATCCGATGTTCATTCATCCTCCGGATACCCCAAAGCTCGATCTAACCACAGGAATTCTTAAAGGATCGGAGAATTACAAGGTGTGGAGCATGAGGATGTTAATTGCGATCGAGGCTAAGAACAAGATCGGATTCTTAGATGGTTCTTGCAAGTGTCCGGCTAAAGATTCACCATTGTATGCTCGGTGGAGGCGATGTGATGCTTTGGGTAAAAACCTGGATCCATCGCTCGATTTCTGAGGAATTGATCTCTGGCATAGTGTATCTTGAGACAGCTGCTGAAATTTGGGATGATCTGAAGCTGAGGTTCGACAAGATAAACGGCGCAAGGATGTATGGTTTATTCAGGGAAATTTATTCAAGCACACAAGGTGCATCGTATGTTTCAGAGTACTACAACAGACTTAAGCCACTTTGGGATGAATATGATTCAATCACACCAACACCAGCGAGCGAAGTGACACAGGAATATAAAGACTTCTGCAATTGGCAGAAGATGATGCAGTTCTTGATTGGGTTGAATGATTGTTATCAGAACATCAGGTCTCAGATCTTGCTCATGTCGCCTCTGCCTTCTCACAGCCAGGTGTATGCAATGGTGGTCAATGAAGAAGCACAGCGAGGGATCAACTTACAAGCTTCAAACACAGATTCTTCAATAGCTCTCATGACACACTTTCCTTCCAACAACCTTGGTAACAGCAACAATCAGGTTGCAAAGGCTGGCTTGTACTGTGATCACTGCAATATGAATGGCCATAATAGGGAAACTTGCTTCAAGATTCATGGATATCCTTCAAATTTTCTGAGAGGAGGAAGGAGAGGCACTGGAGCAAGAAGAGGCCAAGGCAGGTTTGGAGCTTTTAGGGGCAGAGCCAATAACATCATGTTTTCAGAAGCAAGCCAGGATAGAATCAAGGGGGAGAGCTCGAATCCACAGCAAGGATTCACTAGTGAGCAATATTCTCAGATTCTGAAAATGCTGGAAAAGAATGCCAATTTGGAAGATGTTAAAGCCATAGGCAGTTCAGCTACCATAAATACTACAGGTTTATGTTCTAACTCCATTTCAAACTGGATAATAGACACAGGAGCTAAGCATCATATTGCCTGCAATAGTGAATTTTTTACCAGTTTTGATGATAGTAACTGTAGTATTAGCACTGTGAACTTGCCTAATGGATCATACAGTAGAGTACTCCTATCTGGCATTATAGATATTGATAATGGCTTGAAACTCAGGAATGTCTTGTATGTTCCAGACTTTAAGCATAGCAAAAGATGATAATCTGCATTTAAGTTTCAGCCCTGATTCTTGTGCTATACAGGATGTCTTGACTGGTAGGATAAAGGGGATTGGTAAGCTAGAGAACGGTCTATACATACTCAGACCCAATCCCTCTAATCTGCCAGCAAAGAGCAAACTGTTATCTGATAGTTATTGTAATTCTGCAAATAAAGATGCTGTCTTTGGACTGAATAAGCATGATGATGATGTTTCTTTATGGCATTATAGACTTGGGCATATGTCATTTAGCAGGTTCAAATATATGTCTGATTTACACTTAAATCTGAATCATTCTGTTAAGTATTGCACAATCTGTCCCCTAGCTAAGCATACAAGAGCTAAATTTCCTGTCAGAGAGTTAACAGCTCAGAATGCTCTTGAACTTATACAAATTGATATCTGGGGACCATACAAGGAGATGACCTATAATAATGAAAGGTACTTCTTGACCATAGTTGATGACTATAGCAGGGCATGTTGGATTTTTCTGATGAAAACTAAATCTGAAGTTGTTAGTGTATTGAGAGACTTTATTGCTTATTCTGAGAATCAGTTTGATGCTAGAATTAAGATTATCAGGAGTGATAATGCTTCTGAGTTTTTCTCCCATGAATGCAATCACATGTTAGCTTCTAAAGGCATTATTCACCAAAGTTCTTGTCCATATACACCACAACAAAATGGTGTTGTTGAAAGAAAGCATAGACACATTCTCGATGTAGCTAGAGCACTGAAATTTCATTCTAATGTTCCCATCAAATTCTGGGGTGAGTGTGTCAAAACTGCTATTTACCTTATAAACAGAACACCTACACCTGTGTTAAATGGTAAGACTCCATTCGAGGTCCTTCATGGTAAGAGGCCCTCTTATTCTCACCTTAAGATATTTGGTTGTCTCTGTTTTGCAAAGCTGCTCACAGAAAAAGACAAGTTCCAGCAAAGGTCCAAGCCATGTGTTTTCATGGGGTATTCCACTACACAAAAGGGTTACATGTTATTGGTTTTAGATTCTGAAAATTTTATCATATCAAGGGATGTCATATTCCTGGAGCATGTGTTTCCTTTTGCTTCAAATGCCACTAACCTCGAAAGAGAGAAATTTCCTTCACATGATGAGCAGTTTTACTATGATGATCTGATTACACCCTATCAACAACCAAGTGGATCCAATGTAGAACAATCTCAACCCAATGTACCTACTGAGTCACAACAGGATAACACAGGGGCAGAACAGCTTGGCTCAGAGATAATTCCAGAACAGACTACCTCAGAAGTAGTCCCAGAACAACATGTCACAAGGGAGGTAAGGAGGTCAGGTAGAACTTCTAAACCTCCATATTGGCATAGTGATTTTGTATCTCCCTATGTATCAGATGCTAGTATGATAAGTAGCACTAAATATCCCTTATCAGACATGGTCCAATATAACAGGATCACAGCTGATTATAAGGCATATTTGGCTGCTATCTCAAAGGATCATATTCCTAAGTCATATGAAGATGCAAAGGGAGATAGTAGATGGGTAGAAGCAATGAATTCTGAGATTAAAGCACTAGAACTGAATAAGACTTGGAAATTAGTTGAGCTTCCCCCAGGAAAATCTGTGGTAGGCTGCAAATGGGTGTATACTATTAAATATAGATCAAATGGAGAAGTAGAAAGGTTCAAGGCCAGATTAGTAGCTAAGGGTTATTCTCAGAAGGAGGGAATTGATTATACTGAAACATTTTCCCCTGTAGTCAAACATGTTACAATAAGAACTGTTTTATCACTTGCATCAGTTTACAATTGGTTTTTATTTCAAATGGATGTTACTAATGCCTTCCTCCAAGGTGACTTGAATGAGGATGTATATATGGCAGTTCCACAGGGATTTGATATTCCAGGAAAGGTGAAACAATAAGTCTGCAAACTTGAGAAACCATTGTATGGCTTGAGGCAAGCCTCAAGACAATGGAATCACAAGTTTGTTGAGGTCATTACCAGGTTTGGTTTCATGCAGTCTAAGCATGACTATTCACTATTTACAAAATAGATTAAGGATAAGTTGATCATATTACTAGTCTATGTTGATGATATTCTAATAACAGGGAATGATCTTTTGCTGATAAACAAATGCAAAGATTATCTTAAGAAAGTATTCCTTATAAAGGACCTTGAAGAAATGAAATTCTTCCTTGGATTGAGGTTGCAAGATCTAAGGAAGGAATTCATTTGAACCAAAGGAAATATGTAATTGATTTGCTTAATGAGACTGTATGACAGGTTGCAAACCTGCTCATACTCCAATTGAGGAAAGCAGCACAGCTGAGGGAAAAGATTGGCCAGAATGACCCTGTTCTTGATGATATCTTTGGTTATCAGAGGTTAATAGGCAAACTATTGTATCTATGTGTTACTAGACATGACATAACATATGCTGTGCAGGTACTTAGTCAATTCATGCACAAGCCGAGACAGTTGCACCTTGATGCAGCTCAAGAGTACTGAGATATCTGAAAGGGAGGCCGAGCCTCGGTCTGTTATTAGCTGCTAAAAATGAATTAAAACTCAATGTTTATTGTGATGCAGATTGGGCTGCCTGCCCGAATACTAGGAGATCACTGTCTGGGTTCTTAATAAAGCTTGGAGACTCAACCCTGTCATGGAAATGAAAGAAGCCGACCATCGTAGCAAGAAGCTCAGCTGAAGCAGAATACAGATCCTTAGCCTTAGTTACATCTGAGATAACTTGGCTGCTGGGATTGTTCAAGGATCTTGGTATTAATAATCTCTGTCCTGTGCAGGTGTGGTCAGACAGCAAAGCAGCATTGCAGCTCGCAGCCAATCCTGTATTCCACGAAAGGAGCAAGCACATAGAGGTGGATTGCCATTTCATAAGAGACAAGATAGAAGATGGAACAATTTGAGCAAGCTACATTCCATCCTTTGACCAACCGGGGGATTTGCTTACTAAGCCATTGAGTAGAGATCAGTTCTTTTATCTTCTTGGCAAGTATGGTGTTTTTGATCTATGAACACCATGCTTGAGGGGAGTATTGAGAAATTCATCATCTGATCTCAGTATAACTTATATCTGGCTTAGTTGCTTAAGTTCTAGCCGTTAAGTTAGTTCCTTCTATTCCCTCTATCTCTCGATTGGGCTAGTGAGTTAATGGGCTGAGGGCTAAGTATTTACTAAAGCCCATATTGATGTATATATAAATTCGCGCGTACATTTAAAATGTATGACTGATTTTTCGATAATGATAAAACAGTATTTTTCTCTTCTCTCCTCAATACATAAAAAACCAAGAACAAGATTCATCGAAGGATCGAAGTGCAGATTTCTTCAAGCATCTGCTTTTTGGTCAACCTGTACAATCTTGTTTCATCGACCATGTTGCATTTAAAAGTTGGAGCCTTCATTTTAACTTTTCTTCCATGCCATCTCAAGGAGAAAGTAATGAGTTCATAGTTAAATTTGAGCAGTGAACATTTCTCATCAAATGTGTAACTGCATATTTTATCATGGGCCAGTAGAGTATCTTCGTTAGCCTTGTATAAGTTCCTTGTATCATCTTCTTGTCTGATTTCCCAATCGCTATTTTGCTTGCACGACAGGTCTTGTAGAAGGCTAACTGGTTTGGGTGCTCAGCTTTCTTCAGCGAGGGCAGCCCTCGAGGTCCTCCTCCCAATACATCTGCAACTTTAGACTTAAGCCCTAAGGTTTGATGTTGCTCTAACATGGTATAATCAGGTAAGCTCCTTCCACTTCACAAACACCCGACCTTAGGGATAACTTGTGCAATGTCTGTTTTGTTGTCATCCCACTCCAAGCCTTTGTAATTAGGGCCTTCATTTTAACTTTCCTACCACCCCATTTCAAGGTGAAAATCACGCACTCATATTCAAATCTGATTGATGTGCAAACTCTCTCCCAATCCCCTCGTAAACTGATGTTACAATCATCATTATGTTGAATACCTCCCTTTGGTAGTAGTGATAGAAAACAGCCCTTCTTTTACTGTTCTATTAGTTTCAGGTTTGGCTGCATGCATGATAGAAAGCTCTTCAAACTTGCGAGGACGGTAGATATGATTTTCAGCCTCGTTTGGGAACAAGTAAGAATCAGAATTCTCCATTAAGGTTTCCCTTCCTTCAGCAATAATATCGGGAACTCCTACAAGCTTTCGGCCAAGTTCCATAGCGTCGTATAAGCTCCTAGGTTGCATCACCGATAGGATACCTCGCATCTCATCGTTAAGACCTTTAACAAATCGAGAAGTGAAATTGTCCTCGAAAAGATCAGGTTCATCGCCCATAGGTATGTCCCATAATATGTCCTCGAATTCGTTGACACAATCCGAGTACGAGCCGATGTGCTTGAGGGCTTCGAGTTCCCTAAAGGCCTTAGCATCCCTAAGGTCTTCAAACCTAGCCGATACGAGACCAACAAATTGTTCGCAATTCATTTTCACATGTTTACCCGAAAGCATCTCATACCAAGCTAGCATCCTTTCCTTTGAAATGCAAGGATGCTATATATTTTTTTAATTAATTTCTTTAAAGTTTTTAATTTTTATATAATTTATATTAATTTTTTATATTAAGAGCTCCAGCTCGATGAGCTTCGTGAGCTCGAGCTCGAGTTCGAGCTCATCGGGCTGTAAATGAGCTCGAGTTCGAGCACTGAGATGAAAAGCTTGATGAGCTCGAGCTCAAGCCAGAAAACGAGCTCGGCTCATTTACGACCCTAGTTGTGTTTGGTAAGCCGCATTATTGCTCTTGCTACTATGAGGATTACCACCACACATGCTAAGTATGAGATATAGCGGGCAGCGATTCGGCGTTTACGGCGGGTTGCTTGGTAGGGTCTGTATTTTTGGGTTGCTTGGTTTTTGAGTGAGTTGTTATCCAGTAACTTGTTACTGGTTATGCGCTCCCAATCGGATTGTAATTTACCACTATATTATATATATATATATAATTTATATATATATATATATTATATATATATATATATATGTATAAAACGCGAACTTCTCCAAAAAAAAAAAATATGAGTTGTGTTGTTGAGTGAATTTTCTCAACGATGAAAATAGTTCATCGAATACTTAAGAGGGCTTTGAAGAGGCTGTGATACCCCATAATGATAATTGTAAATTGAAGCGATGAATGAATAGAATGGAAGAGTAGGATCTCTGCCTGAAGGATAACAAGCAAACGTATTCTATAAATGCTTCTCATGATAAAAAGTTAAGAGTGGGGAGTTATACCTTGCTAACTAACTGTGAATAAAAGGTCACCTAAATATATACTCCCAAATCAATTCATCTTAAATCATCTGTCCTCCAATAATACCTTCTTATATCTATACCTGCAAAAAGTTAGCACGACCACCCAAATACGTTACCAAGTTATTCACCACACTCAGCCCGTCGATTGACCACCACCGAGCTCGTGTATGTAGTAGTACCCTCAGATGAACTGCAGACAAAACAATTTCTCAAATATGTTATTTTATTATTGAATATTGAGTAGATAATTTTTTGAACTTCGTTATTTTATTAGAGTAATTGTGATTATAGTCAATTTCCCCAAGTTCACTTCCATCGATCTTCTTTTAGCCTGAGCTTCCGTCAGCGATACAAAATTGTCATCGTAGCTAACATTGTCATTGACCAGAAATTTGTGTCAATATAGTCGCAGACTTACGCTGAGAGTCTGAATCTATTTTAAGGAATTTGTGTCAAAATAGGCCTAAATATTCCTTCGAAGTAGTGTAGTCTCATAGTTTTACAGTTCTGAAGTCATTGCTGCTATTACATTGCAGTCTTACGTTTATGGAACAACATTATACTTTTGTAATCAAACTACAATCACACACTTGGCAAGCAGTCATACTAACTTGCAATCGTGCAAATTAGCAGTATCACACTGTTGCGCTCTTACAACATACGAAGCGTGTTTTTTTCCATTTAAATGTAGGTGGTGATGTTGATTTGGCTCGTCAATGCATCGTATCTATCCTCAGAGGAAGTAGCGGTCGTTAACTGAAGTTGATAAGCCCACATCTCAAGGAAATCTCCGTGCCAGGTTAGCACCATTCTCGATTTATTGTACTAATTCTTTCTTCGGTCGGAATTGTGAGCTGCATTATTACAGGATTTGGAGTTTATATGTCTCAGTAGAAACTGGAGACTTCCTAGGTATTTTTGTAGCGCCATCAGATGGTAAGGAACTCTGCAGAGAAATATGTGACTTTGGGAAAGAAATAATAATATGATAATAATAATCATATGATGAGTTACAATTTCATTTTATTTTTAGGCAGGCAAGTTTATGTCAAAGGTATTTGTGATGGGCAAAGGCATAATTATCATCGAATCAGAAGGTGGTTTAGAGTTGAGGCCCTATGAAGCAAGAGAATCAGCTGCTGCTATGATGATTGCCAAAATACACACTTAACGTTTATTTACAACTTTCGGAAGAATTGGAGGTAGAGCATAGATATCTAAAGCGAGTTAGAAGATGAAATAGTATCTCCAAACACTTGCCACTTTTTTTTTGGCATTGGCTTTTGAATTGACAAGTAGTACATAGTACTTGCTGCATATGATGTGATATTCTCTAGTGAATGCCTTAATTAAACTCTCGATATTTTCGTACATGATTCATTTATTTTTTTTAGGTGAATCATAGTGTAATATGTATATATATCTTTCATGGGGACGTAGCTTTCTATCGGGGCTTTAAGAATGGTAGGATGGAATCTCCTACATACAGATCCAGCTTGCATGTTATGTGATAATGTCCAGTATTGTGTCTTAGCTTCGATTAATGATGTTGGAAATTGGATAATGAAGTTCCCGTAATAATAATGTCTCCACTTGAAACGAAGAAATCAAGCTAACACTTCACATTTTGAGGATTCAATGATGATATTTAAAAAAGGGTTAATTATCAGTCAGGCCCCGTTAAGATGTTTAAGTAGTTTTCAGGCCCCAATAAAGTTCCATTTAGCATTAAGGACCTACTTTCAAAACTCTTAGAGAAAAAGACCCAAACTATGCGATATGACATGCATACCCTCTAACAGATGCGAAATTTACAAGCCTTTGCCATCGTCTTCTCCAACGAGCGATTTTCGCTGCAAGCTCGAATCCTCTTAAAAAAAACTTCAAACTCGATTTGTATTGCTAATTTGCAGCTTTAATCGTCAGAAATCTTTGACATTGGAGCGGAAAATGATAAACTAAATCGTTGAGATTGAAAAAAAATCTTCAAAAGATTTATGAAAGCTAGAAAAAAACTGATATATACAAATAACAGAAATCGTTGAGACTGTAGCCGAAAATATCAAAGTTTATGACCTAATATGTTGATATTATTGTTAATTTGATCGTGGGTATGATTTGTATATCAAATTTGCAGCTTTAATCGTCAGAAATAACGAATATAGCAAAAAATAACAAATGCATTATAGATATTAACAAATGTTGACTTAGAAGTAACACATCGCTGAAAGGTAATAACGCCTTGTGTGTCGTAAATAACACATTGTGTATACAAGTAATGAATCGAAAGGAATAAAATGAAAATCACAAACGACACTAAAAAAACAGATAAAAACTGCATAAATTCCGCGTTATTGACTCAATAAGGTAAAATAGACCTCAATTTCTCATGGGTACCTCGAATTTATACCGATTAGTTGCAAGAAACGGATATTATATTTTCCCTAAATCGTGTAAAAAAGAAATACTTATAACATAGCAAAAATAACAAATGTCTTATGGTTAATAACAAATGTTGACTTAGAAGTAACACGTCGCTGAAAGGTAATAACGCATTCTTTGTCGTAAATAACACATTCTGTATACAAGTAATGGATCGAAAGGGATAAAATGAAAATCACAAACGACACTAAAAAACAGATGAAGACTGCATAAATCTCCGCGTTATTGACTCAATAAGGTAAAATAGACCTCAATTTCTCATGGGTACCTCGAATTTATACCGATTAGTTACAAGAAATGGATATTATATTTTCCCTAAATTGTGTAAAAAAGAAATACTTATAACATAGCAAAAAATAACAAATTGTCTTATGGATAATAACAAATGTTGACTCATAAGTAACACATCACTGAAAGATAATAACGCCTTGTTTGTCGTCAATAACAGATTCTGTATACAAGTAATGGATCGAACGGAATAAATGAAAATCACAAACGACACTAAAAAACAGATGAAAACTGCATAATCTCAGCGTTTGTGACTGAATAAAGTTTTTCCGTCCTCAATTTCAGATGGGTCTTACTAATAAAGACAATTTTTTTATGTATCGAGTGAATTCGTGCTTCCACCCCCAAATAAAAAATTTCGTTCAGAAACCTATTCAATATCGACTTCAACGGCCGAACAAGGTAAAAGCGACTGAATAAGATAAAATCGAATCAAACGAGTCTTAATAATAAAAGAAAAAAGTAAGTCGATAACCGTGAAATTGAGAAAATTTCGTTTGAGTTTGAAAGAGAATATTTTAAGATGATTCTTTTGAGTTTGAGAATGATTTTAATGGTTGGAGAATAATTACTGCATTTTGAGTTTGAGAATGAGTTCGAGTTTGAGAATAAGTTTTTTCGGTTGGAGATGGTCTAAGTATGAAGCTTTATGTTGATAAAATTTCATAATCCACTACAAACCGAAAGCATTGAAATATTCAAGATTACAACATTGTACTTGAAGAGTGTCACTAAAACCTGCTACAAAGATTGAAACATGCTACTTGAGGAATGTCACTAAAACCAAGATCGAAATAATGCCAAACATGTACTTCAACATTCTTGCATTGTCTTCGAGCGCCTCAATTCTTTTCTCGAAGCGGCCACATGCATCAATGAGGTTCCCAATCTGCTCTGTGTTTATATCACAGCTTCTTGATTGCACGTCTTCGGACGACGGCATTTCATCTTCCTCTTTGCTCTCACGGACGCAACCACATGAAAAAATCATAGTGGTAGTTCTGGCAATTGGAAAACAGTTTACCTCTTGTGGGCTTAATAGGACCAACAATTCGCACAACAGCCACTTCACCACATTTGCACCTGTGATTCTTGTACCTCAAATCCAACTTGACAACATTCTGTGACGTTGAAGACATGCTGCACGAATGCGAATACAAAAACACATGAATAAAGGCACAGAACCTACAAAATAGAAAAATTGATAATTTGAACGCATTTTCAGACCCAATCCTCTAGTCGAGACCTAAATAACAGAGGATTGAACAACCCAACCAGATATAGTAACAATCGCGCGTCGCGACATATAAAGAGCCTAGATTGAAACCTAGATTTGTTTCCAATCGAAAGAGACAAGAGTGGAGACTCACGTACTACAGTTTCGTCTTCTTCACGGAAGCTCCACCGTCAATGTCGTGTCCTCACCGAAGCTCAATCTTCGCTGTCGTCTTGCACTTCCATCGACTTTTTTTCGCACTCAACCCTAAATTAAAGATTCGTTCAAGTGGTGTGAAGAAGACGACTATGAGGTTACTAGGAGGTTACTTCAGTCATTTTACCCTAAAAATTACTTTTGTACCTATCATAAACGCAATAACAGCTCGTGTACAACAACCTCGGGCAGTATAAGCTGCCCGGGGGGTTTCGTGCAGTGTTTATGAAAGCATAAGGGACACGCATCTAATAAAAAAGCATGATGTATATTGGTGAAATTCGCGGAAACTGCGAGGAGAGAAAGTGGCTTTTACCCTCTCTTCATTATTCGATCTTCCACAAAAAAAAATAACAATAACACCGTTTTGTTTCATGATGTATTAGTAGATGTGCATATGAAAAAGGGAACAAGCAATAAAGATAATAGTTCAAAACCCTGATCGAGTAAGACGACGACTGAGTGAATTTTAGACCACCAGGGCTATTTGTTTAATTTTGGTTATATTTAGTGAGAATTATGTGGGCCTTGCTAGCAAAGTTAAACATGACAAACTTGTGATGGATCATACTATAATCTAGAGTTATGTCTAGCTTTTTTAATTTATTTTGCTTTTTCTTATCTTGAGTATTGGAATCAAGAACTACTATTTAATTTATTTTTTATTACACGTGCAATATCGTTTAGTTATTTTATAGAATAATAAACAATTTATATTTAACTAACACATTTTAATATTTAAATATATCAATATTAATTTTTACCAAAAATAAGCCTTGATCGAAAAAACAAATATTAATATTGTAACTTATTTGATGAAAATTAATATATACATATTCCAGTAAAGTCAACTGAATACACACAACAAATTACATGGGAATTTATATAATCAAGTAAATAAGTATAAATTTAAAATGAAGAAGATTACTATAAATCAATTTTTTTATTTTTTGAAAAGAGGATTTCATTCTCAAATGGACAAAAAGTACAATAGAGAAACAATCAACATATTAGAACATATTCGATTATTTCTATTGCGTAGAAGACCAGTGATAGCACATATATCCGTTCTCAAACCCCAAAAAGGAGAAGAAAAGCCCTGAAGGGAAACTCCCACCCGGGGAGAGGATACGCTCCCATGAGAGGAGGAGAAGGCTCCCACAAAGGGGATAAAAACTCCTACAATTGGGAGAAAACTCCATAAAGGAGAACTCCCCCGAGGAGAACACGCCACGATCAGAATGGCCGGCGGAAGAAGGGATGGCGGCAGGCGGTGATGCGGCGGTCGGTGGGTGGTCGAGCAGAGGGAGGAGATGATGTCAGCGCGGGGCGAGTGAAAGCAAATGTTGAAAACCCAATACGGATCGTCAGCTTCAGATCCACGCCATCCAAGCTGAGACGGCTGTAGAGAGTAGGGTTTTGGAGGATAGAGAGAGAGAGAAATTATAATATAAATCAATTGGTAACTTATCAAATACCGAGATAATACTAGTATTTTAAAGGACTTCACCATCTTATCTTTTGTATATGCTTTTTACATTACGTAAGATATAGATTTTTTCTATCTTTTTTTTTATTAAATTTCTTTTTATTTATGATTGAAAAAATTTATAAGTTTGGAATGATTTAGTTTGTTTAGTTAAAAGTAAGATTAATTATTGTGACGACCCTCACTTTCTAATCGTTAGTTAGTGACTTCACAACGGGTTCAACAGCGAAGTCGTAGAGGACCCATTCTACAAAACATTTATACAAAATGTTAATACAGACGGGCCGAAGGCCCAAATCATCCTATCACTCGCCCACAGTCGTCATCCATGTACAGCCCCGCCCTCAAAAGCCCATGGAAGCTACGATAACCAACCACGATTGTCGATTACCCATTAGGTGAAATAATGCATGCACGTGTGACTCACTCACATTCACTCACCTCCAATTCTCACCAATGCAATGCCACTCATCATCACTCATCACAACCGGGATACACTCACCACCTCGCAACGGGCCCTGGGCTCCATACTGTGCACCATCACGCGAAATCACTATCACGATCACGAACACAACCATAACACGATCCAATACTACGGCAGTGGCATACGCTGAGCAGCCTCCCTGAGCCGTATCAGGTCACACTCTCAGATCGCCTCTTCTGCCTAACCCAGTGCCTACGATGGTATCCTACACTAGCTCTCGTAAGGGTACCCAGGTTGCACCCTCCAGGTCGCCTCCTTCCGCATGTGACAGCGTGGCCTACACCAGATAGCCTACTTGGGGATATCCCAAGTCGCTCATTTCCAGGTCGCCCGCAGTCTGCCGCATAATGTCCAACGGGCCATGGTTCACCGTCACATGCACTGGCGCACAGCAGATGTCCACACTCACATGACTCCTCTACGGGTCGACAGCCAATATCGGCTACATGCTCATTAGGAACAATACAGTACCGCCTTTCCACCACGGCACACTCCGTGAAATGAGATGTAATGTACATGCATGCATATAACGTGATAATACATGATAACGCGATGCCCATGGAACGTACGTGAACACGTAAAACACATAATTCATCGAAGCACATCAAATCACATAAATTCAGATATGTGTTTACGCGTTGTAGATGAATGTTTCACTTACATGTCCTTCTAATACTGTCGACTAAGGGGTCCAGTGGAATCCCTAAATATCGAGCCTCTAAGCAAATAAATATTATTAGTACGTTTACTAATTCTCGAATTAGCCTAAGATAATTAAGTTCCAAAATTAAATTCGAAGTCAACGGTCAACCTATGAAAACCATTACTACTTCGCCCGATTTTGGAATTATACTGGATTGGCCGAAAGTCTATTTCGGCGAATTCCTCAATCGCCCGAACGTAGTATTTTTAAACACTAAATCGCCCGAGTTATTGAGACGTTATGAGTCGTCCGATTTGTGGTCAAAATTAAGTTGATACCCGACTTAAACGCCGCAAAAGTTAATCATGCTTAAACCTCATATTCGCCCGAAACCTCATGAGTTTCGATCGAAAAGTGAGGCCGCCCGATTCACGTTCGCCGTGTTTTCAAATTGCCCGATCACCTAAACTTCAAATCGCCCGATCATTTAGTAATTTAACCCTCATATACACGGCGAAAGTCCCATATTTTAAGGTTGATTCGCCCGAAAGTTCCCTATCAAAGTTATTAATCGAAACTCCTTCTAGCTTGGGGAATCTCATCATCGGCTGATTCTCACACAAATTTAAGTCACCCAAAGTTCAAAAGGATTATCTAAATCGCCCGATGTTCCTTCAAATTTCTTAAGAACACTGAAATACCCTACAATTATCAAAAGTCTTATCACTATAATTACCATCAAAAATTATATTAATTCCAGAAAGCGGTACACCTTAAAACTCTAAATTTATAAAGAACCGATTGAACTCTAAAGATCACTACTTGTTTTGAACTCATTAGAGCTTATATCACATAAACACTCGTTAATATAACCGAAACTTAATGAACTAGGGTTTTCTAAGCATTAACAAAGCTCCGAAAGTTTTCGTACAATCCTCACCTTATTATAACCTTAGCATATGATGATGACTATCGAAAGTACCCTTAGATAAGCTAAGTTTGAGAGATATACCTCACCTTATTATTAACCTTAGCATATGGTGTGCACTTTAAGCTAGTATCCGTTGTTTATCATGGGTGACATCTTTTAATTATTCAATGATTTGAACAAACAATTTCGTCGAAGTGTGTTTGTGACTGACAATTTTTTTTTTGTTAGCATTGTTGGGCTTAGGCCCATGTTTGTGCCCTTGTTGTTATCCCACACGGATAGAACAAGAAGGAATGAGGGTTTCCTCTCCTATATAAGGAGGGCTATACCCTGATTTATAGGTACACCAGCGCATTAGAAAGTTATTTGTGTTAACAATTAACTCTAGGAAAATTCCCTTTGGGTGAGAGTTGGGTTAGCGGGTGAAATAACTTTCGGGTCATTGTTGTCGGGTTTTGGGTGTAGGCGAGCGTAGAAGAATTGTGTGATTGTAATATTCACATAGTGGATTTTCTGCGGCCTTGTTGCCCTCGTGGTTTTCCCCTCTTCGTTAACAGAGGGTTTTCCACGTTAAATCTTTGTGTTCTCCAGTTTATTATTTCCGGCGGATCTTGGGCGGAATTTCGGTACGGCCGGATTTCCCAACAAGTGGTATCAGAGCGAGGTTAAACCAGTTTGTTCGTGCGGTGGAGCTAGCGACGGGTGGAGCTTGAGCGCAGAAGGGTCGACAGACGAGTTGTTGTTCCGTTTTCTGCGAAGTTCTTGTTCGTTAATCCACAAGGATGTCCGGAAGTAGATTTTCAAATCTGGCGAGGTTTGATGTGGAGAAGTTCGACGGAAGAATCATTTTGGCTTGTGGCAAGTGCAAGTCAAGGATGTGTTGATTCAGTCGGGGTTACACAAGGCTTTGAAGGGCAAGGAAGTCCTAAAGGCGGTGATACCAGCAGCACTGGAGGAAACAGCTGGGAGCAAATCTGGAATGAGCAACGACGATTGGGAGGAACTGGATTTGAGAGCGCAAGTGCGATACGACTGTGTCTGGCCAAGAATGTTCTTGCAAACGTGCATGGAATTTCGGCGGCAAAAGCATTGTGGGAGAAGCTTGAGGAGTTGTATCAGACTAAAGGCGTCTCGAATAGGGTGTATCTGAAGGAGCAATTTCACACATTGCGGATGACTGAAGGTCAGAGTATTTCAGATCACTTAAGCGTTCTCATGGAATCGTCTCGGAGCTGGAATCCATTGGAGTGAAGATTGACGATGAGGATCAGGCGTTGAGACTCATCTGGTCTCTTCCACTTCTTATGAAACATGAAGCCGATCTGGATTCATGGGAAGGAGAAGATTGTATTTTCTGAAGTCACGGTAAACTTCTTGCGGAGGAGAAAGGCTAGATGGTGGACGGAACAATTCACCGGAAGATCAAGCTTTGTTCGTCGGTGGCGGAAAGAAGAGGAACTCCAAGGGGAAGCAAGCTGCAATTTGCTGGATGTGTGGACAATCTGGGCACGTGAAAGAAATTGTCTGAAAGGTGGAGCAGTTCGGCAAGCAGCTCCAAGTCGGTAAGTGGAGATACCGAGAAAGACGCTAATTTTGTCTCTCTCTCCACGGATGAGTTTTTCTGAGAGAGACAAGGGCGTCCTTATGGCATGTCGCTAAGTGTCATGAGAGAGGGCGCATTACTATTAGCGGGTCCACAGTTTACACACGGGCATTGGTTTGGCGTTGATGCAAGGTGTGTGGTGGAAATTTCGTGTCGAGGGCTGATGAACTTCCTGGCAAGCCAAGCGTGGAAGTTGCACCATAGATTTCAGCAAGGTTATTTCGACATGGGCGAAGAAATGCTTGGATGTGATTCCAAGTGGATATGCTTTTATGGTGGAGCATGGTAGCGGAAGCTATGTGGATCTTCGCCAAGTGAAGGTGTCAAGGCGGACAAAGTCACAAAGTGAGGTTGTTGGGCTTAGGCCCATGTTTGTGCCCTTGTTGTTTATCCCACACCGGATAGAACAAGAAGGCATGAGGTTTCCTCTCCTATATAAGGAGGGCTATACCCTGATTTATAGGTACACCAGCGCATTAGAAAGTTATTTGTGTTAACAATTAACTCTAGGAAAATTCCCTTTGGGTGAGAGTTGGGTTAGCGGGTGGAAATAACTTTCGGGTCGTTGTTGTCGGGTTTTGGGTGTAGGCGAGCGTAGAAGAATTGTGTGATTGTAATATTCACATAGTGGATTTCTGCGGCCTTGTTGCCCTCGTGGTTTTTCCTCTTCGTTAACAGAGGGTTTTTCCACGTTAATCTTTGTGTTCTCCAGTTTATTATTTCCGGCGGATCTGGGCGGAATTTCGGTACGGCCGGATATCCCAACAAGCATACCAATGTGTGAACAACGTGAGGAAAAATAATAAAAAATAAAAGATTCTCCTTGTCATATTTGTCATAGCAGTGCAGACACTATTCGGCCAGCCTTTCAACTACGATGGGGTTGGTGTCTTTAATTTGTCCTCATATATCTATATCTATGCTCCTTAATTATTATAAGCTGTCAATTTAGTCTCAATTGGTCTGTAAAAGTTTTTTAAAAATAACAAAATAAAAATCCCACTAACTCTATTTACTATCTTTAACTACTATTTTTAGTCAAAAACTTTAATCTTATAAATTTATATATACTTAACTAGATTTAAATATAATTATCAATTAGATATATCAAATTTAAATAATTATATATTATAGCACACACGTGAATGCAAAGGGGTAGTATTCTTCTGTAAACAACCTAACCTTATTAAAACTGTCGATTGAATTATGATATGGATCATCTTACAATATAAAAATAAATAAATAAAATATATAGATTCAAAAACAATATAAAATAAAAATTTACATCCAATGTTTTGGATTACAAGTTTATATAATACCCGGGCATTCGTCCACCCACCCTACTATAAATTAGACTTAAATCAAAAGAATAAATCATTTATCCGAAAAAAAAAAAGAAGACATTTCAAAGCTTAATAAGCTAAATTACTGGATTTCTCCCCATCTATTGCAGTGGAGCCCTCTCGTGATTGATTTTCAGGATTTAGTCGTATTTGAAACTAGTAACATATTCAAATACGTGTGCATATATAAATGTTTTATTTAATTTTATTTGAAATATTTAACATATTTAATTGTAATTATCTATAAGTATATAAAAGCAAATTATGATTATTATGTAATTAAATTAAAATAATATTTCATCTAAGAAAAAGGGTAAAAATGTGATAATAGAAAATACATACTAAATTGAGAATTATAGCAAAAGATAATGGGTGGTTTTTCAATTTATTAATATTTTTCTAGAAAATGACTAATTCACATATCAAAGTAGTAATTTATACCCACCAATAACCCTTATATAAAAAATAGATATCATGTGACATGTCTTCGTCAAATAAAATATTTTAATTAACTAATATTGATACGGTCAGAAAGTAAGTGGGCTGAAAAAATAAAAGAAATTAGGCCCAACAGGAAAGGCCCAATGAAACAGGATATTTTCACATCTATCGGGAGCTGCGAGACCTCAGAAGATGGCTAATAACCACCGGGCAAAACAATGTCTCCTGGGCGCTCTGATAGCTGAAAGGACAGCGCAGAGAAAGAAGGAGGCGGGAAAATACGTGTCGATCCAGGGGTGGACTGTGTCACTGGGATTACTGCGTCAGAGGTGACTACTGCGCAAAAGCTGTTCTGACAGGACCACTTTTGCTGTACATCGTATCAGGACGTCACTTCCCCAGGAAACCCGCCTCTAGACCCCCTAGCCCCGCGAAGCTCCTATAAAAACAACAGTTGGGTATTTTCAGTAGGATCATCATTAAAATATGAAGAACACTCCATAATTCTCTCTAAAATACATAGATATTCTCTTTTCAAGTACTTAATATATTTTACGTGAGAATGAGCGATCTGGGTGTGTAATCTGTCTAAAATAGTGGAAAGAAGTATTTTTCGGAGCGCCGTGGACGTAGGACCTTACAAGGTCTGAACCACGTATATCTTGTGCCTTCTCCGGTTACGTCCCTTTTTACGTCCCTTTTTACGTCCCTTAAGCACCCAACGCACTTCCTACGACTTTGAGATTTAGACCTACCGCTATATAAAATTTCCCCACAAATATTAAATTCTTTGATGTGGGAGAGCCCACATCAAATAGCGCGCGTCTGTGGGAAATCCAGAGTTGGAGACGTGAGTCATCTTGCGAACAAGTGTGCGGAATAGTGCTTAGAATCATCACTTTTTCTTTTCTTCTTTCTGTTCAAAGTGGAAAGGCACGAGGATCTGATGGAAGAAGGTCCCGCGATACGAAAAAACCTAGACCCGCAGTTTGCGGAAACAGAAGAAGTTAACCGCCAGGAGCAGCCCCCATCCCAGAACCTGTTCCTGTGTCGCTGGCACCAGAGACGCCGATCACGTTAACCGCTGCCCAGCTAGATCGTCAAATGCGCAATACCATCAGCACGACGCTAGCTGAAAGACGAAGGAAACGAAAGCAGCGACGGAGAGCCCAGGCACCAGTCGGACCGGAACAGGTCGACGGTCAATTTACGGAAGTGACGGGGGAAAACGAAGCAGGAGCGAAGTCCCCAGAACCGTGGGAAGTCAGAATCAGAAAGCGGACCACGAGAAGAAGGGGAACTCCCTGGAGTTGCCGGGCGAACCGAAGAGCGACCAAGGCAGGAAAAACAGGCCGTAACGAGGAGGGAGGTCAGGACGACGAAGGGTCAGAAAGGGATCCCAGGACACCTGCGAGGACCTCCACTAGCTCCGCTAGCAAACCACCCGAAAACGTGAGGAAGGACGGAAGTCCAAGGAGGAGGAAACGCACCGACCCACACCCGGGCGCCAAGGATGACGACAGGCCAGAGAAGGATCCCAGGACCCCTACGAGGACCTCCACCAGCTCTGCTAGTGAAGCACCGGAGAACACGAGGAAGGCTGGAAGTACGAGAAGGAGAAAACAAGCCGAGGCACGGCCAAGGACAAAGGGAGACGCATGGGCTGAAAAGAGAGAGAGAGCTGCGAAATCAGCTCGAGGACCTCAAGCAGGTCGTAGACGGAGTACGGAGCCGCACCATGCAACCGAGATTGGAAGAAGAGCTGATAGCGGGAACCCCGTTCGCAAAAGAGCTGTTGGTGGGAGAAGTCTCCTCCAACTTCAAACAGCTGCCATACGAATATGATGGAACCACGGACCCAGTAGAACACGTCCTGCGATTTCAAAATACAGTTTTGCTCCACGATTTCTCCGATGGGGTTAAGTGTAGAGTGTTCCTGACCACACTGGTCAGGGCCGCGCAACAACGGTTTAGCCAGCTGGCTCCAGGATCCATCAAGTCCTTTGAGGAGTTTCAACTCATGTTTATAACATAATTTGCTAGTGCCCGGAAGCAACCTAAATCTGGCATGTCGTTGTTTCAGGTGAAACAGGGGGAAAACGAGGGTCTCCGTGCGTATATCAGCCGGTTCAACATCGCGGCCCTCGAGGTACCATCAGCCACCCCATCTGTCAAGGTGAGCGCGCCTAGTCAACGGACTTCGAGATGGGGATTTCTTCGCGTCCCTCTCAAAGAAACCCCCCAATCGTTCGAAAGAGTTGTTGCTAAGGGCGGATAAGTACATTAACTTGGAGGCAAGCAAAAAAGCTAAAGCCTGGGAAGAGAAGCAGGTGGGCACGCCTAAGAAGGAAGGAATCGTGAAGAACCTTGGATCGGGCAAACCAATACCACAGCCTCATCAGAGGGAGCCGTGGGGAACCCCACGAGAGGTCCTCGGAGATTCACCCCTTTACGCCATAATCCTGAGGAGATCTTGAGCCTGGTGGGAAGGCACCCTGCAATGAGGAAGCCTATGACGGGAACTTCGGGGCCCTCCAAACCTCATTCTAATTTATACTGTCGGTATCATAACGAATATGCATGTGCTACATAATATATAAATCAATTATTAAATACAAAACAACAATTACTAAAAATAGGGTAAATGTAACAATATATAAATGCAAGTGGGGTCTTATTTTTCTAATTTTATGTAGTTAATAATTGAGAAAATTCTGATTGGCCGATTGATACACAAAAAAATTGAGCGGTTTTTAACTCCTACTGAGCATTAATATAAGAGTATAGATTATATACTTAACCACGTTCTATTTAGACCCATATTAATTATCACACAATTAAATGCAACTTTAATTACACTCTATCGTATAAATTGAAGAAAACCAACGTTTAACAATCTCCACTTTCTATTTTTATATTTTATTTTTCAAAAATACAAATGTGGGACTAATAAAGTTCTTACTCTCTTTTCCAATATTTGTAATACCAGCAAAATTTAAAGCGGGATTACGATAAGAGATTTAGATAATTAGCGAAGAAAATATTAGGAATAAAATTCCTAATAAAAAAATTTATTAAAAAAAATCGGGTGAAGCTAAAATAATCTTGGCTTGAATAAAAGACACCCAAATATCAATTAAAGATTATTAGAAACACAAAGCCCAAATAACACATAAGGCCCCAAAATACAAATAAGGAAGATTTGATTACTTAGCTCAAAGGGAAATTACGTCATCTAGTTGTCTCATCATCACTACGATCGAGTCTTAATACCTATCCAACATATGACGAGATTATTAGTAGAGAAGTATTCATTTAGTAGGCAAAGAACAAAGAACAAAAAGTGAAGCACCAAAGGAAGAACAATTAAAAACCTAAGTGAGGTATATCTCTCAAACTTAGCTTATCTAAGGGTACTTTCATAGTCATCATCATATGCTAAGGTTATAATAAGGTGAGGATTGTACGAAAACTTTCGGAGCTTTGTTAATGCTTAGAAAACCCTAATGAGGAAGCCTATGACGGGAACTTCGGGGCCCTCCAAACCTCATTCTAATTTATATTGTCGGTATCATAACGAATATGGACACCACACTAACAGTTGTTATCACCTGAAGGATGAAATAGAGAGGCTTATCCAAGCAGGACATCTAAGGAGTTCATCCGCCCAGGACCGAAGCCAGGTCCCAGGACAAATGAGAAGGAGTCTGTAGGATCCGCTTCCGACAGGGATAAACTGCCACCACCACCTCCAAACAGAGGGGCACCGGGGCCCGGCCAGGGCCCCCATCCTCATCATAGTAGGGGGCCAAGCGGAGGAGACTTTAACGGAGCTCGAAAGACATACGCGCGAGATGTAAACAACCCCACATCCTCGGGGGTTGGTAGGACATACAGAAACCCTAGCAAGCGTACAGTTCGGGCCAGAGGATGAAGTACAACATTACCCGGCCACACAATGATGCTCTAGTCATCACCACGGATATCGCAGGACATGACGTGTCAGGTCTTCATAGATGGAGGAAGCTCCGCGGATATCATATTCCTGGACTGTTTCAGAAAGATGGACCTGGAAACAAAGCTCCGCCCAGTCACCACGGCCCTCTACGGGTTTGGAGGTCCGGGGATACAGCCCCTGGGGGAAATAACACTGCCCGTTGGGATGGGGAGAGAACCCGTTCGGATAGTGAAAATGATCAACTTCCTGATCGTTGACATCGCCTCTTCTTACATGTTATCTTAGGAAGACCCGCCATCAATGAATTTAGGGCCATCCCCTCTACTTACCATCTCAAGATTAAATTTCCTGTAGGTGAACGCGTGGGGAAATCACCGGAGATCAGCAGAGCTCCCGACAGTGTTACGCCAACGAAGTAAAAATAGTAATCGAAGGACAAAAGAAGCCGTCCGACCAGGTAGCGGGCGGGACAAAGAATCAAGATTGAGGGAGGCGGACCTTCCAGTTTACAGCCCGAACCAGACGAAGAACTACTTGATGTTGAATTGTTCCCAGGCCAACCGGGGAAAACCACTAAAATAGGAACATCCCTAGTAGAGGAGGCCACAAAGGAGCTAGTGGGATTCTGCAGAAAAATGCTGACTTATTCGCATTTTCTCCAAAGGACATGACGGGAATTCACCCAAACATTGCTACGCACCAGCTAAACGTCCTACCCGGAAGTCGATCCGTCAAACAAAAGCTCAGATCTTGTGGGTCGGAGAGAACGCAGGTATTGAAAGAGGAGGTGGACAAGTTATTTGAGGCAGGCCACATACAGGAAGTCCAATTCCCGACTTGGCTGGCCAATGCTGTTCTGGTAAAGAAAGGGAACGGGAAATGAGGATGTGCATTGACTTCAGGGACCTCAACAAAGCTGCCCGAAGGATCACTACTCATTGCCGCGAATAGACCAACTGGTGGACTCCACCTCAGGGTGTGAGGTCCTCAGCATGATGGATGCCTACCAAGTGTATCACCAAGTTAGTCTGGAACCAGGAGATTTTGACAAAGTTTGCTTCGTCACACCGGGAGGGACCTACGGATACGTTCGGATGCCATTTGCACTCAAAATCGCCGGGGCCACATACCAAAGAATGGTGGAACAGGGTCTTCAAACAGCAAGGGGAGGAACATGGAGGTCTACGTGGACGACATGCTCGTGAAATCCGTGCACCTGGCGGACCATACCAAGGACCTGGAGGAAGCGTTTGAAGCCATAAGGGGGAGTGGGATGAAGCTCAATCCAGAAAAATGTGCATTCAGAGTAAGGTCCTGGAAGTTCCTAGGATATATGGTGACGCAGCGAGGCATCGAGGTTACCCCTGCCAAAGTGAAGGCTATCCTGGAAAATGCAACCTCCGCAGGGAATCAAGGAGGTCCAAAGGCTGATGGGAAAATTAGCGGCCCTCATCGATTCATTTCCCACTTGGCAAAAAGAAGTCTCCCATTCTTCAAAGTACTCCGAAAGAACAAGCAGTTCGAATGGACCGACGAGTGCCAACAGGCCTTCGAAGATTGAAAAAATATCTCCACGACACTCCCCTCCTGACGAAACCCGCGGTGGGAGAGGAACTGATGTTGTATTTCTCCATAGGAGACTATGCGGTAAGCTCCGTATGGTGAAGGAAGAAGGGAGCGCCCAAATACCTGTTTATTTCGTAAGTAAGGTACTACTGGAGGCCGAAACCAGGTATTCCGAGATAGAAAAAGCCGCGCTTGCAGTAATGGTAATCCGCCCGGAAGCTCCGACCATATTTCTTATCTCATAAGATATACGTACGGACTAATTTTCCTTGAAGCAGACTTTGAGCCGGCCAGATCTATCGGGCAGGATGGTCAAATGGGCGATCGAGCTAGGAGAATATGATGTGGAGTTTGAGCGGCGAACGGCCCTCAAAGCCAGGCCCTCTCAGATTTCATACTCGAAACCACCAAAGGACCGCCGAAGCAGCGATGGAAGGTGTATGTGGATGGGTCCGCCACCTCCCAAAGATCTTGGGCAGGAGTCCTTGTAATTAGCCCCGTGGAAGAGGAATTCCGGTTCGCCATCACGTTCCATTTCCAGGCTTCAACAACGAATCTGAGTATGAAGCCCTGATTCACGGTTTAAAAATCGTGAAAGAGATGGGAGCCAGGGACGTCGTTTTGTTCTCAGATTCACAAATAGTGGTACAACAAATAAACGGGAACTACGAGACGAAGGACGAGAAGATGATGGAATACGGGGTAAAGGTAAAAGAACTAACAAAGAGCTTTGATTGCTGTGAAATTATTCAGGTCCCTAGAGAAGAAAACCATAAAGCAGATCATCTAGCTAAGATGGCAAGTTCGGGAGCTATCACCCGAGAAGAAGGAATCACCTACCTAACAGTAGAAAAGGAAAGGGCGGAGAGCTCGTGGGAAGTATAGACGGAGGGGATGATTGGAGGTCCCCCATCATAAGAATCCTAAAGGACGCGGAGATAGAAGATAAGAAGGGACACCGCCACAGGTTTTGTTTAATCGATGGTCGTTTGTTTAAAAAATCTTTTATCCATGCATACGCTCGCTGTCTCTCCAAAGAAGAAGGCGGAAGGTGTTAGAAGAGATCCATGAGGGGTGCGCGGGGGACCATATAGGGTACAGGTCCTTAACAAGGAAGGCGATAAGGGCCGGCTACTTCTGGCCTACCCTCAGTAAAGACGCGAGGGAAATGGTAAAAAGATGCGCCAATTGCCAGAAGTTCGGGCCACGAATCCACAGCCCTGCGGAGAGCCTAGGAACTATGTACTCCCCATGCCCCTTCGATAAATGGGGAGTCGACATTGTAGGTCCTTTTCCTCGAGGGAAAGCACAGAAAAAATTCATCATCGTGGCGGTAGATTACTTAGCAAATGGGCGGAAGCCAAGGCCGTAGCTAGAATTGATGAAGAGAGGGTGACCGAGTTCCTTTGGAAGAACATTTGTTGTCGTTATGGAGCTCCCAGGATCCTCATCTCCGACAATGGAACCCAGTTCTGCGGAACTAAGACAAGGAACTTCTGCGAAGGCATGAAAATTACCCAGCGCTTCGTATCAGTGGGGCATCCACAGGCGAATGGACAAGCGGAAGTTACCAACCGAACCATCCTCAGGGGAATCAAAGCTCGGCTCGAACAAGACGAAAACAAGTGGGTGGAGGCGCTGGAGGCTGTCCTGTGGGCTTATAGGACCAGTCCTCGTGAAGCCACTGGAGAGACACCTTTTGAGCTAGTATATGGATCTGCCGCAGTCATCCCCGCGGAGATCGGCATCGAGACACATCGGATGCTGTCTTATGATGAGCTGCAGAATGCACAACTAAGGAGAGAAGATCTAGACCTAATCGAGGAGGTCCGGGAGGGAGCAAGATTGAAGATGGAAAAATACAAGAGCCGGATCAAAGCAATGTACGACCAGAAGGTACGGCCTAGGAAATTTCGGCAAGGAGAGCTGGTGCTCAGAAGGGCGGACGTCCTACGACCTCTTAAAAAGATGGAAGCACCCTGGGAAGGACCTTACCGCGTAACAAAGGTATTGGGAGGAGGAGCTTACGAGTTAGAGGATGCAGAAGGGAGGATTTTGCCTCGTCCCTGGAACATATCTAACTTGAAAAAGTTTTATGTGTAAAATTGCTATGTACTAAGGGAGGGGACGTACTCTTTTTCCTATTCCAGGATTTTACCTCAAGGGAGGTTTTGCCTGGATAAGGTTTTAACGAGGCGTACCTCCTTGTCGGAATATAAAGACTTTATTATATATATGGTGCACCTAATAGTATAATATAATATAATTGATGCCAAAGGTCGACGGACCGGCGGTGTACAGGACGTCAAAGATAATATATCTGCGATGTGATGATGCCAAAGGTCGACGGACCTGCGGTGTACAGGACGCCAAAGATGATATATCTGCGGTGTGATGATGCCCTTAAGGGGTGTACAAGATACCGCCGCCGACGGGCTGCGGCGTACAGGACATCAAAGGTTCTCAGTAAACCTGCGACGTGAATGGTACCGGGGATCCCCATATTTCCAAGGACCTAAAAGTCCTTACTGAATCTGCTAAGGACCGAGAGAGCCTAGCATTAAATAAGCGCCTGAGGACAAGGACGACGGTCCTTGCAACCCAGGACGCACTCAAAATTCGTACTTGGTTTACGAATCAATTAAGCGTACCGACGCTATAACCGTGCCTTGGGTTCGTACTTAATTCACGAACCAATCAAAGCGTGCCGGCGCTATAACCGTGCTTCAAATTCGTACTTAGCTTACGAATTGATTAAGCAAGCCGGCGCCATAACCAGGCCAAAGGTTCGTATTCGAAGCACCAGGGAATTATAACCATGTTAATGAATATGAGCGGAGAAATAAGAAGGATCGTCAGGAAGGTCCCAGAGGATTAAGGAACAGCCGCAAAACAGCAAAGGATGCATATATTACAAGGAAAAAAGGAGCATCCAAGAAACATAAACACCAAGGGGAGTTAAGCTCCCCGAAAAACAACACAAGCCCTAATAAGTCCGAAAAAACAGGAAAAGGTGTTCAAAACATCACGAACATGAAAAAAGCAGAAAATCAAGGGGCCGGAAGGTCCGGTGAGACGATAGGTTCCGGGAGGTTAGAAGAGGCAGCTTCGGGGAGATCTGAGATGTCGGCATGGGCCAGGATTTCTGCATGCTTTTCCGCCGCAGAACCCAGAACTCATGGTTCTCAGGAGCTCTAGGGTCCCCTGGAAGCATGAAGGAAAAAGGAGCGCCTGCAGAGCAGTCTCCTCGTCAGTTCCGGCTAGGCCAGCTTGGTAACCCCCCTCGAAGTAATGCTGCATCAGGGGAACAAAGTCCCGTAAGGAGAGCGGATCCTTCAGATACTCCTGGCGCCAGTCCTTGGCCAAATCGCTCAGGAATTTCTTCCCAGCGGCTGTAGACAGAAGGTGCTGCTGGCAAAGGCGAGTGGCTCCATCCTTAGCATCCTGCAAACAAGACTCCACGCCAACCCTCACCTTACGCTCCAACACAGCATCCCATTCTGCCCTCTCCCTGACCAAAGCATCCTTCATCTCCTTCTCCAGTCGCCCCAACGAGGCAGCATGCTCCTCAAGCATCTTCTTCTTCTCAGCCTCAAAGTTGGCTGTAGCCTCCTTGACTGCCTCGGCCTTAGCAGTAGACAAGCTAGCCTGCATCTGTTTCAACTGGTCTTGCAAAGACTGGTTGGCCGATTGTAGGTCCTGGGCTGACAGGTCCGCAGACAACTGGACTGAGGCATAGCCCACAGCCTAGGAAAAGGAAAACGACTCACAAAAGCACTAGGGAAAAGAGTTGTGAAAAAATAACAGAAAAATCACCTTGAGGTGATAGGCCATCTGTTCCGCGTTTATAGAAGGGGAGCCCTGGAGGATGGTCTCCCTGTCAGCAGAAGGCACGAGGCGTCCCAACAGGCTCACTCTCTCAGCACCAGATAGCTGCTCAACTGAGAAGATAGGGCCCTCGGCAGAAGTTCCTTGAGGTGCTTGGCTAGATGTTTTCTTCGCCACCTTTTTCGCAGGTTCTTTGGGGGCTGGGGGTTTCCTTTTGGTACCAACAGAAGACGCCACCACGGCAGAAGATGTTGGAGCTCCCCCAGCAGGAACTGTGTTCTGAGGAACCTCCTCCCGAACATCCTTGGCTGGGGGATATCGGGGAGGATAGGAGCTCCACCCAAGGAACCCGCGCCTTGGGGAGACGGAGGGCGCTCCTTCTTGACTTTAGCAAGGAGGGGATACCACGGGGCTGACATACCTAAGCCAAAGCACAAGGGAGGGTTAGTCAAAATCGTAAGCAACTCTAGGAAAAAGGAGAAGGCCGAAAAAGTACCATTAAAGGAAAAGGGGACGGAGACAGAGGAGAAGCCGAAGTGATAGAGGGCCCCGGGGTGATTAACCAAGTGGAGGGGATTTAAGTGTCCCTTAAGCGCAGCATGCTGGTTCAAAAAGGCCAGGGCCTCGTCATTACGTGAAGAGCACCTCCCAGGATTCCGAACGGGAGCCTTCTCCACCCAACCCGTGGGGAAATCCCACGAGCCATCAGGAGATCTGACGAAAAATAGCGTCCCTGCCAGTCCTTCTCAGCCCCGTGATTTTTCAAAAAACAATGAGTCTTACCACCACGAGAAGCAGAGATGGTGGCCAGGTAGAAAAAGGGCCGTAGGGTTTTAGGTAGAATTGCGAAAGGACCAAATTTGCAGAGGGTCTGCCACCCGCCTCTGTCACAGCCACGAAAAAGGCAAATAACAGGCGAAGGGCCGAGGGTTGGAACTGGTGAGGGGAACCCCAAAGGTAGTGGATACAGAAGAAAAAAAGGGAGAAATAGGGAATCGAAGGCCAGCCCTAATTTGGGACTCCCAAAAAGCAAGGAAAGGAGGGGGAGGGCAGTCCGCCCTTTGAGAAGCCGCAGGCAGCCACCACCGAAAAATCCCCAAACACTAAACCACCCACGAGGGACCCTATATCGGCATGAGAGCAAGAAGAAACACCAAACTTACTTGTTTCTGGAGTCGCAGAGGGGGGCGTGACGACGACGCCCCAACCTCAGAGGGCGCGGGGAGGC
>JAPQWV010001917.1:0-69142 GCA_027422505.1 Craterostigma plantagineum | reverse complement strand
AATCTGACTGGCTCAAGAATATTAAAAACTACGCAACTTTGGACAACGTCACACCACCCAAAATGCGCACCACTCCACCAACCATTTTGATCTTCCCGTTCCAACAACCGAACAATACAACGATATCCATCATCCCGTGGATATCGAAAAAACCCGTTCGCATTTTCCAGAACGCATTCAAAATATTCTCTTGGAGCAAACCCAATTTAATATACTTCTTCCTGAGAACGAGCGCCATCATTAGAGACTCTGAGAATGTCTCAAGATAAATCGTGTACTACCTCATGTGGAATTTCCTAGCCGTGTGTCCTTCTTCCTCCAAGATCAGACAATTTCTCCTTACGTGTCCCGGCTCACCACACTGTAGCATCACATGCCCTTCCCCCCACCTAGATTTGGACCTACTGTATCTCCAAATCCCCTGGCGTATCACCTTCCTCTATGATTCACTCTGAAAAATAGTCAACGCCCGACTATTACCATAATTTGACTGCCTTCTCTTTTCTTGCTCCAAAAGAGTTGACCCCACCATCCACCGTCTGCGCCGTCTCGTACCGGATGGTTGTGATCAAATTATCATCCGAATCAGGAAGCGAGGTAAGAAGTAACAGGGCCTTACTTCTTCCTCTCTGACACATCTTGACCCCTCAAATTTTCGTCATTTACTCCGACTTTTCTCTCGTCTCCATCAAAGCTTATCACCCAGCTTTGACAAAGAGCATCATTCACTCTTCTCTACCACAGAGTGAAACCTCCCGCACCAGCCATTGTCCTGCACTTTGCTGTCATCTGTCGCTATTATCCTTGCACAGATTCAGTAGCCCGGCCCAAACAGTACTGATCAGATTCCCAGCAACAGCTAGCGACCTGCCTCACAGCACTATTGCCATAACTCCAAAACTCCACCGCCGCACAAGCTCTGCCCGACACGAGCATCATATCAACGATAACCATCTTGTACCATCATTTCTTTAGTACAAAAGCATCACCTCATTGAACCTAGCTCTGACAGTGGCTCCCCCGATCGATAATCCCTTCTGACCTTTTCTGATGTGGAAGTTCAGACACAGCTGCAACCACAGAGCTACTCAGAATATCAGCAGGGTTTGGCTCTGATACCACTTGTTGGGGTTGAACAGTAATATTTAATTCCGGGCCAGCGGTAGTTGTATTTGGACCCCGCGACAATTTATCGGGATATTAATTAAAGTCAAAATGACACCGAAAGAACACCGAGATTTTTACGTGGTTCGGCCAATACCGCCTACATCCACGGAGAGACAATAGTTTTACTATATTTGTGAATATTACACCGTACAAAATAACGCTCGTGTTTAAACCCAAAACCCTGAGACCCCTTACCCACCCGAGTAATGTTTTTGTACCCACTCTCAACTACCCAGTAAAACTACACCCGCTCTCACCATTATCCACCCGGACAAGATTTCCTTTTTTTTCTTTTCTTTCTCATTTTCTCTCTCTCTCTCTCTCACTCCACCCCTCTCTCTCTCTCTCCTCTCTCTCTCGTTGGGGTGATCTTCTCAAATGAGGCATCGTGCCTTTTATAGCCAAGAGCAATCAAGAAGAAACCAAAAATAAATCGTCAGGGCAAACGTCATTAGAGGAGAAAACCAAACTGATTTCCTCACCTTCCCATATGTGAGGTTGAAAGTTCAACAAGTGGGACGCTGGAATAAACCTTGGGCTGCTGGAAATAATTTATTATGCCTAGTCCATTATTTTTTGCAAGAATTATAGAAATATCGAGGTGTTTATATTCTTTGATTGACTTATTTTATCTTGAGCTCTTATCATATGTTTAAAAATTAACCTTGGCTGCTCGACGAAATAATATCTACATCGGCATGTATGGACTTAGTTGCACATTCACTACTTTCTTTGATCTATTTGAGTGCAGGAATTCACGTGCGCTTGTGGGGCACGAGAATATTATTGGCATGCCTACTCTATTTCAGGAAAATTGCTGCTCTCGAGAGAATAAATATTCGGGGAACATAAGCCTCTTGAAAAAGGATACGATTAAAACCCATAATTTACGCCATCACAAGATTAGATCGCTCAATCACAACCAATTCCTTTATTCATTGTCAATCAATGTTTAATTGTTGAGGAATGCGGGCCTGGACCTTGCCGGAGCCGCCGGAAATCGCTGGAGAAGACGGCCGGACGGACTGATCTTAGAAGGAGCTGAAGAAGGAATCGAAACTACAGTGACTGTCGGATCTTGGTTCGCGCCTGATCTAATGATGACATTTGAAGCTGGACTTTAAATGCGAGACGTCGGATGGCGCGCGAAGCATCAGACGGCCAGGATGCGCTGAGACGGATTGCAGCGGATGATAGATCTCAGCCACTAGATCAAGATCAAACGGCTCACAATTAAACGCGGGTTTTCACTTAAAAACTCGTCATGCGATTCTCGTTCAGTCACGTGCAAAGCATGACCGACGTGGCGTTTCATGGAGCATCCGATCAAAACAGATCAATGGTAGAAATCGATCGACACTTAGTATTTTCAGATATAAAAACTGTAATTTTCAGTTCGAGCGATCATCTTTGCAAGCTCGTAGTATTCTGTAGACTGCGTATTTATGAGAGGTGTAAACACGAAAGTTGTAGAGGGCCATGAGAGCTGTACTTTTCGTGTTGTGAGTAATACAAGGCGATGCTCGGTTGATCCGTGGATGTAGGCTAAACATAGCCGAACCACGTAAAAAATCTGTTCAAGTGTGTGCGCGTTTGAGCTGCTGTTTTCGAGCTGATTTGAACTTGCAATTGTTTAAATCAGTAAGAGCGATTAGCATACATCAAAAGTACATTGAATTGCGGTCTCAACGGTGCTGCTCGATTGACAAATTATACAATCATGTACAAATATAGATTTATTCCTTTGTCTATATAGGATTGTAGTACTACGTGAGATGAATAAGATAGAATTAACATTATTCATATGGTATCAGAGCCTTTCTATCAAGCATAGAATTTTTCTTTTCCTTCTTCCTCTTCGTTCAATACCATGGATATGGATGGCAACGGGGCGGGGCGGGGATCTAATCCCCGTCCCCATCCCTGCGATGCATTCGGGGACGAAACCATCCCTGTCCCTGCGGGGATTCCCCGTCCCTTATTTTTTAATATTATAATTGTACTAGAGGGGCATTTTGCCTATAAAAAGGCAACGTTAGAAGCATTGGAAAACACACCAAAAACTAAGAGAAAGAGAAAGGAAGAGGAGAGGGAGGAGAAAAAGGGGAGAGAAAAAAAATAGAGGGTTTGTTCGGTATTTGCTCCAACTATAAAGGGAGATATGAGTGTTTTCTCCTTTATCGATTGAGAGGTTGTAACCCCTGTTTTTATCCCAAGTAATAAAATTTCTACCTTGCCCGTTGTTTTTTACCTCAAGTTAAAAAAGGGGTTTTTCACGTAAATTCCCGTGTCCATTTTATATATTATTTGTATTAATTTAATATTATTTTAACTATATTTGTATTATTTACTATAGTTTGAATTATAATTTAATTTATATCTATTACAATGTATAAAAGAGGATTCGAGGACGGGGCGGGGATCCCCACGGGGGAAAATCATTCCCCGCCCCGCTCCGTGGGGGATAAAATATCGGGGCGGGATTCCCGCCCCGTTGGGGCAGATCCCCACGGGGACGGAGGAATCCCTGCGGGACGGGGAATCCCCGCGGGGAGGGGAATCCCCGCCCCCTGCCAACCCTAACCATGGAACAAGAAAGTAATACAGTTTCCATCAACACCCATCAAGTCATGCAAACCTCATATCTCCTGATACTCCATCCTAGATTCCTTTCAAACTAGCAAACAACGAAACAAATTTCTCCTCTTGGAAATCTCAAATGACAAATCTACTGTTCGGCTACGATCTGCTCGGATACGTAGAGCGTACCAAACTATGTCCTGTTAAAGGAAGCGACGAGTATTCGCTTTGGACCCGTCAAGATAAGTTGATTCTCTGGGCATTCAAGCAACGGTTCATGGATCTGTTTGCCCCACGATCAACAATTGTGCAACCTTTGCAGAAGCTTGGAGTAAACTTTCATCAAGCTTCGCCAATACATCTAACACAAGGAAAATGACGATTCTCTCCTCCCTAATGACCATCAAGAAAGCCGATAAAAATGTCACCACATACATGAATCGCTTCAAGGCTCTATGATCTCGCTGTTATTGGGCATCTTCTTGATGCTCAAGTGGTATCTTATGTACTGAATGGGCTTAATGATGAGTTCAAAGAATTGGCGGCCGCAATTGAGTTCGGGGAACAACCGATGTCCTTTGAAGATCTTTATGACAAGCTCCTTGATGAAGAATTAATTCTGCACAATGACAGACACACCAAAGGATGATGATGAAGTTCAATTACAGCCCAGTTTGCCCAACGTGGCCGTGGAGGACGTAATCGCAGCCGTCGTAGCGGCATGGTGGCTTTAGTGGAGGTCGTTCTTCAAACACTCATGTTGATTCAAGCAATTCTGGTAGATTCAATTCTGACCACTTTGTAACATCAACCTCAGTCCGACCACAATTAATACTCTTTCGGCCACCTTTCAACTGGAGTAACATGTCTTCTTATGCTACTGCTAATACACCTCCTATTATTTGCCAGTTGTGTGATAAGCAGGGGCATATTGCTAAAACTTGCCGCTCTAGAAGTCAAGTGAGCTCACAGCATTACGCAAATCTTGCTGCTGGTTCGTCCCGCCAAAAGAATAGTAATTGGGTGTTGGACTCTGGCGCCACACAACATATTACCTCTGATTTGGAGAATTTGTCTCTACGCTCCGACTACGTTGGTAATGAAGAAATCATAGTTGGTGATGGTAAAGCAGTTCCTATCTCTCTCACTCAGGATCTTCAGTTCTTAATTCCACTGCTGGAAAGTTTGTGCTAAATAATGTTTTGTGTGCTCCTGCAATAAAAAAGAATCTAATTTCTGTCATCAAAATTTGCCAACAAAATAGTGCCTCTATTGAATTTTTCCCTACCTTTGTTGTGAAGGATTTGAATACGGGGAGTCATCACGCTCATGTTGTCATGGTGGTGGAATGGCCTCTACTGCCAACGCAGAGCGCTCCGGAGCGTAAAATGCAGAACTTTGTAAAGGTAGAATAGATCGATATGGAGTTCGTTCAACGCTTCTCCTTCAGAGAACTTAGGCTTATAGTGGGAATTCCATAGAGCTTTCACACAGTCCCAGGGGCACCCCAGACGTACACCAACGGGCAAAGTCGAAGTAACAGAGCCCCTCGTTCTCTACTCCCAGCATCTCATTACCCTTGTGCAACATCAAGGTTCTCTCCAGCACATAACACTTCACTGTAATCTCAGTCGTCTTCAACGAAAGTGAGATTGGCGTAGAACAGCTTCACCGCCTCCACATACACAGATTTGTCTATCCTCAGAAAGTTTTCCCAGCCGTACTCAGTCAGCCATGTTGCTAATTGGCTCACAGCCAGCTCGTCAAAGTTGACGCTTCTTCATCGGGCAACTCGCCGCTTTTGAAGTTTTCGTGGAGTTCCTTGGCGCCTCTCAGTCTGAAATTTGATGTCATCGGTGATTTCCTCCAGATTATCAGGGTTGAACGATTTTTACCCTTCAGTATCATGATGGAATCTCGTTGGGGTGACTCAATTTGAGCAGAAACGTCTTTTTCTGGAGAGGCTGATTTCTCGAGAGAGACAGATTGATCATGGGAAGAGGCAGGGATGGAATGGGATTTTATCGATCTTAGCCTTTTTCTCTTCGATTTCGTAGGGGATTTCGTGGATTTAGGACTGGTTTTTGACTTCGAACGGGTGGCTTTTGGAGAGAGTGGGTCAGAGTAGCCTTTCGCTTCTTGTCGGACTCAGATCCGGCACCTTTTGTTTTCACCATGGTTGATATCGAAGAAATTAAAGGATGATGATATGAAGTTAGGACCTAGGGTTTGAATGGAATGGAGAGACAAGGAAGGGACGGTTATAAAGGCAAAGACTATCTTGGATAAGGATGGAAAGAAGTTATTAAGGGATGTGATCTCGACAGGACATGTGTCAGTAAGGAAGGGATTTCAAAATCTGAATTTAAAAGATTTCTTAGTAGAGAAGAAAACTGCCCGTTTTGTGAATTAACTAAAGATAAAAGGATATCTCGCGGAAATAAGGAAGGAAATAAGTAAAGATCAGAATTCAACAGAAAATATTGGCTGAAAATAGATTTTGACATAAATGTCGAAGAAAATCTATTTAGAGAAAACATAATCTACCCATGAGTGAAAGAAATAGGATAGATAAGGAAGGTAAAATAAAAAAATATTAATAGAATCAAGGAATAAAATCGATGAGATTCTAAAGGATAAGATCAAGGAAATACTAAGGGCTAACATATCTAGTCACCTTTCCTATTTGAGCTCAATAATTCCTAATCGGTGGCGTATATCACAGAATCTACTCTCAATAAGGGTTTCATGAAGATATCAGCCAATTGATCATTAGTTCTTACGAAGTTCACGACGATATTCCCTTTCTGAACATGATCTCGAATAAAATAATGTTTCACCTCTATATGCTTAGTTCGAGAGTGGTGTACGAGATTCTTAGTGATACTAATGGCACTAGTACTATCACAGAAAATGGGAATTTGGTCGTACTTAAACCGTATCACTCAAGGTCTGTTTCTTCCAAAGGATTTGCTGAGAACAACTTCCTAAGGCATATATTCTGCTTCGGTTGTGGATAGGGTCACGGCATTTTGTTTCCAACTGGACCAAGTTACAAGGGATTCCCTAGTATTTGGCAAGTACCACTAGTGCTTTTCCTATCTTCCCTAGAACCTTCGTAGTCCACGTTCCGAGTATCCCATTAGTGGGAATTCCTAGGAATTTGGATACCACATACCAAAATTGATTGTAGACCAATAGGAAACATAATATCGGCTCTGCTTGCCGTAAGGTAGAGCAAACTTCCGACCATACCTCTATACTAGTTTGGTGAAAGGCGTACCTTGTTCATCACTGTCAATTTTGGCGGTCTGATGCATAGGAGTGGGAAGTGCCTTGGAATCAGCCATTCCGAAATTTTCAAGTAGTTCCTTCGTGTACTTCGTTTGAGATATGAATGTTCCCGTATCCAATTGCTTGATTTGCAATCCAAGGAAGTACGTGAGTTCTCCCATTAGGCTCATCTCAAATTCCTGTTGCATAGACTTAGAAATATTCTCGTAAAGAGTAATGTCAGTACTACCAAATGTGATATCATCAACGTATATCTGCACAAGTAGTATGTGATTCCATTCGCACTTATAAACAGAGTGTTATTTATTGTTCCTGTTGTAAGTCCATGTCTAGTAAAAACCTACTCAATCTTTTATACCATGCCCTAGGGGCATGTTTTAAACCATATAAAGCTTTGTTTAATTTGAAGATGTGATTTGAAAATTCTTCTTTTTCAAAACCGGGAGGTTGTTCGACAAAGACTTCTTCATTTATAAAACCATTTAAAAATGCACTTTTCACGTCCATTTGAAAAAGTTTAAATCTTTTAAAAGATGCATATGCAAGTAAAATGCGTATTGACTCAAGTCTAGCTACAGGTGCAAAGGTTTCTTGAAAATCTATACCTTCGTCTTGGGAATAACCTTTGGCAACTAACCTGGCCTTATTTCGTGTCACATTACCGTTTTCATCCAGCTTGTTGCGAAACACCCACTTCGTGCCTATTATGGACTTGTCGTTAGGTCTTTCCACAAGATTCCACACTTGGCTCTTTTCGATTTGTGCTAGCTCTTCTTCCATCAATCACACCCATATCATCGTCAAGAGCTTCATTTACTATCTTAGGTTCCATGGTTGATAACAACACGTCACGTGATTCCTCAGCAATATCGTTTCGTGCAGTTGCTCTCGTTTTGATCCCTGAAGTGATATTCCCTATGATTTGTTCAGTGGGATGGCTGAAGCATGTTGAATTTTCTGCACTGTTGTTCGTCTGAAGCTTTAGGTTCCTCTGACTTAGTATCTAGTTCCATTGGAATTGTGTTCCCTCATTTGTCAGTAACATGTATATCTGCAGGAGACACAACTATACCTTCCTCAGTAGCATCTGCGTTAGGAAATTCATCAAATGTAACATACACAGATTCTTGAACAGTCTTCTTCCTATTAAACACTCTAAAAGCTTTGGAATGAAGGCTGTAACCTAGGAATATCCCTTCATCTACCTTGGAATCGAATTTTCCTCTCTTGTCCCTATCATTCAAAATGAAACATTTGCAGCCAAATACATGGAAATATCCTATGTTAGGATTTTATCGTTCAAAGTTCATAGGGAGTTCTCTTAATAATCGGTCTAAGGAAAATCCTATTCGCGACATAACATGCCGTACTAACAGCTTCGGCCCAAAAATGTTTTGGAGTATTATATTCGCTCAACATAGTCCTAGCCATTTCTTGTAGTACTCTATTTTTCCTCTCGACCACTCCGTTGTGTGAGGCGTAATAGGGGCTGAAAAACTATGACTATAACCATTTTCATCACAAAAAGATGCAAAGGATTTACTATCAAATTCTAGACCGTTATCAGTCCTAATCTTACGGACCTTCGTCTCTTTCTCATTTTCTAGCTTCTTAATCAGTGGCGCAAGATTATCTAGAGCCTCACTTTTGTGCGCAAGAAATAAGACCCATGTGTACCTAGCATAGTCGTCTACGATGACAGACGTATCGTTTACCTCTCAATGACATAACCTAACCGAACCAAAAAGGTCAAGATGCAGCCAGTTCCAGTGGTCTGGACGTAGATATCACATTCTTTAGTTTAAATGACGTCTTGGTCTGTTTCCCCATTTGGCACGCTTTACAGATTCTTTCCTTGGTGGCTTTCATAGCTGGAATACCTCTCACCAATTCATTGCATGATATGTGAGACATCAGTTCCATGTTAGCATGTCCCAGACGTATGTCTCATAACCATGTGATATCCTGCGTAACTGCTAGACACTTTGACATTTTGGTTAGCAATATCATCAAGAGTGATGCAGTAAATGTTACCATGCCTAGATGCACTAAACACAATCTAATCATCCTTTTTAACAAAGCACTTATCTTTGGCGAAAGCTACGGTATGTCCATCATCACATAACTAGCTAATGCTTATTAAATTATGTTCTAAGTTCCTAACAAACCATACGTTATCTATACTGATATTTAAATTGTTAACAACAGTACCAACTCCCATGATTTTGGCTTTGCGTCGTTAGCGTACGAAACGTATCCTCCATCGACCGCCTTTAACGACACAAAATTATCTATATCACCTGTCATGTGGCGGGAGCACCCGCTGTCGAGATACCACCTGTTTTTCTTGATGGAATTCCTAGTTCGTACCTATAGAAAGAAGTTCTCTTCTGAGGTACCCAATTTCTGTTGGGTCCTAACATGTTAGCGGGGAAATAACTTCTGTTAACATACGACATATCATTCTGCACAGACGGTGATCTCCTGTTACAATCAGATACAACAGTGGCATTTACAGGTGACTTCTTGGTCTCCAGAGATACTTAGCTTTATCAATTCTCTTTAAGGACAATTGTATGCATAATTACCACTTCTACCACAATAAAAACATTTAAGCTTAGGCCATAATGTTTAGCATGCGTTACTTCAGTGGAATAACCTATCCATGCTCTACCAATATTCTAGGAATGTTTAACACCATGTCTAGGTTCTACTTACCCTTAAGGAGTCTATCAACTTTCGGCTTTTCTCTATCTAAGAATTCCTAAGTTCTACGATATCGCTCGATAAGACACTGTTTTTCTTTCCAAGTTCTCACAGTCACATGGAATTCCCTCTTTTCTCAGCAGTAACTAACTCTCCTTTCAAATGTGAGATCTCTAGGTCAGTCTCATGTTTTTCCATAGCTAGGTGATCTCGCTGTTTTATCAACTCTTATTCAAGGAATTTAGTGACTTAATCTTTCTCTCTGTTTTGAAGTAAGGCACACAATTCTTCCTTACTTTCTTCTATATCAGACACAGATGAGTCACTTTCATAATCATTGTTATATAAACTGTTTAGGATATGAATTTTCTTAATTGAGGAAGAATGGGATACCTGATCCTCGTCAGCCATATAAGCGTGATCATCGTCCTCACTTTGTCCGGTTCGGAGTCATTTGATTCCGTCATCTTAGCCTTCTGCTTCCTTGGTTCTCATTGTTGGTTGCTGGGCATTCATGTGCATAATGTCCTGGTTTGTTCCAACTCCTAATCTGCATACTGACGAACGACTAACAGGAAATGGGAAGGAAAAAGGGCACAGACAGGGACGACTCTACCATTGAGGTAAGTACGATAATATCTTCGATTTACAGCTTGCGATGTTTCAATTGCTGGGTACGCAAATATATTAACTCTTTGAAGATTCGTGCTAAGAACTCAGCCGCGTTTTAAATCCCACAAGTAATGTCGCAAACCTAGATGCTCCTACACGAATTTGGGTGAAATTGTTATTTTATGGGTTAATTCATTTAGGAATAAACAGATTTATTCTTACAATTACTAACAAAATACGATTGAGTCATGTGGATAAAATAGATTCTGCCGTCGGCTGTATGACTAATTTTGGGAATTTTTGTAGGATTCAACATCGAATCATGGTCAAGGAACTTCTACTGTGCTTATTCGAAAATCAAATCGTCACAAATCTGCAACTCCCATGAAAAGGATCAAACATGAAAAAGAATGTCGAGTGAAAACCTCTCAAATTGACGACACAAAGGAAAATGAAGAAGAAGAATTTGTTATTTACAGTTTAGAGGAACCCATTGAGGAAGACGATAAAGTTCAATGCAAAAAACCTGCAAAAGAACCAACGGTTGACAGAGCTGACGACTTTGAGATGCAACCGGAGAACATAAGCTACAAAATCTGTACATCAGATCACAGAAGAAGGTACATTATGCTTTTTTCATACAAATCTATTATCAACCTACCACATATTTGCATAAAAATGTTTTTAATCTTCTACGGATTGACGCGTTAATGGAAGAGAAGTTTACGCTACTCCAAGACCTACAGTTCGCGCGTGGCCAGATTATTGCAGTACTCTTTACCTAAGCGTGCTTTCCCTCTTGAAAGAACAAAATTTCTAAATTTCACTCCTGATTTCTAATGCAATTTCTTAACCAGTTTGAGAAGATGAAGTGCATGCTTACTGTTGCCAGACAAGTGGTGGTTGATGCTCCATTATTTCAGGAAAAAAAATCAAGTTGTCATCACTGTTCTGCCAAAAGACGCCGTGATCATAACAATGCTTCCCCAGGTGCCATAGGAACATAGAAAAGAAGAAAAGAAAGCTAATTAATAAACACTATTCATGATTTTATATGCTGTTGCGAAATTCTCGAAGTATTTATTCCTCTGTTATGTATTTGGTAATGTTAGACATGTCTTTAATGTTTTACGAATCATGTTCTCGGTTATATTCCTCTGTTATTTTACAATATCAGATCTCGGAGATCGGTTTGGTTTAGGTTATGATGACATATACAATGTCCATTCTAAATATCTATCATCTTGCCCAACTATTATTAGTATTTCGTCTATGTATGGCCACGGACAAGTCATAGACATAAAAACATTAGTCGCTAATATTTATCTAAGACTAGATCAAATGTTTTTCGGTGTAATGAAATTAATGATGATAACGAAGTATTAAGCTATATTTAATGATGTGTTATACTAAATATATCCATATACAATACTGAGTAATATTTAAACAACTGTCAAATGTATTCCACAATTTCAATTCATCAACACCTCCCTCACAGAACTGCTAAACGACTGCAATACATTACAAGATTTTACTTCACAGAACTGACAAAGATTACAGCTTCCAAATACCCGACTGAAGACTACAATTGATATATATATAACATTAACAGTGTGGCTGTTATGTAATACACGACTGGAAACTGAACAACTGAAACAACACGACTGAATTCTCAATCATCATTACAGATTGTACTTAAACGAGAACAATCAATGAAAATGTTCAGGTTAATGATGATTACTTTCTGAAATTGAGAATATTAAACTACCAACCAATCTCGTAATGTTATTTCTTCCAACAAATAGCGGATAAATACTCTTACATTTAAATCATAAAACGGAATTATATACAACAAAAATTGAATTAGATAAAATGAAAACTTCAAAAGTATAACAAAAACTACTCACACAGAGAGGATGTTACAGTTAAAATGGGCTTAGAAACAACCATTTTCTGGTTTACCAAGTGCACAAATTATCTAAAATTCGCTACGGTACACGTAATTTGCAAATTAACATTATTGTATTTCTTAGCAAAACTTAATGTTGCTGACGTGTTATGCGTAAATCAAAGGAGAAGACATTTATATTCTACTCATCGAAATCAAATTACGAACTTTCATGTATCCAATACTCGCTATGGAATGCATTCGGAGATCCCGTCCTAATTTCGTCATTAAATAAACAGTAATGAGTGCATAACAAAGGTGGTCTGCAAATTATATGCCTCTTTGCTTTCCATCACATATGACTATATATATGCGAACTTCACGAAATGACGAGCCGAAGGAGCTAAATTAAAAAAAATTGCTATAGAATCTGGATTATCAGCTACAATGCCAACGAGGATCTTTAGTGTACAATTCAGCAATATCATCATCGTAACAACAGTGACAAGCGAGTCAACCACTGTAACGGAATGGCTTCAACAAGTTGACGTCTCTGTCCCAACACTGGTTGGCCTCGACGTAGAGTGCAGACCAGTTTGGCTCGCGGCATAGTCAACAAATCAGCAACTATGCAATTGTGCATCGACCGTAAATGCATCATCATCCAGCTAGTAGTTCATCTCGACGAAATCGGTGAATCACTCAAGAATTTCATGTTAAACCCAAATGTCACCTTCGTCGGCGTTGGCGTTGCGGAAGATATGGCGAAACTAATCCGCAACAAAGCGTTGTTTAACAACGGGAATGTTTTCGACGTGGCATCTGTTGCAAAAGCACGCTGGCCCCCAGGGTATTTCCGAGGACTGGGATTGAAAGAACTAGCTTGGATGGTTTGTGGGGATGGTGATGGTAAGCCCAAAAACGTGACTTTGAGCAATTGGGAGAACATAGTTCTTAGCTACGCTCAGAGAGAGTATGCATGTATCGATGCCTTTGTTTCTTACAAGATCGGGTACCATCTTCCCAAAGAGTAGTGAATGCAAACCAATCGGTCTAACGCTTCACTGTTACAGTTTTGCAAACTTACCTTTCAAAGGTTTACCTACGTAAATTTGTAAATACATCGTTGCAGTCTTACACATTCTTACGAACTTAAATACATTGGCATTCCAGCGGCGTCTTATAAAAGTTTACATTCATAAAATTCACCCAAAGATTTACAATAAACTTCACATTTCCAAAGACTTACTACACGACTGAATTATCCAATCATAGAAAGATTTTACTTCACAATGGTGACAAAGATTTACAATGAACTTAACATTTTTTCAAAATACACGACTGAAAACTATTTTATATATAACATTTCTATCTTAGGATATGTAATACAAGACTGAAAACTATACGACTAAAAGAGAGGATACTGAAAAGTAGGCGACTGAATCCTCAAACATCATCACAGACCGTAGTTAAATAAGAACAAACAATAAAAGATTATCAACAGTATCTACTCCATATCGGATTGATATATATTCTAACCTATATGGACTTATTTACTTATTGGGTCGTCAGGGTAAAAAATCCAATACTAATTCATTCGGCCCAATAAATTAAGTAACATTGTCATTCATACCTATCGTTACGAAGCTAAAGCAATTATTGTTCGTCTGAGACAGAAGCCAAAAGAGCCTAAATAAGAAAATCAAAAGAATACGAAGAGACGCTTGCAATCGAAGACGAAGCTTTGTTCGTTGCCACTCACAAGAAGACATGAGACCTAGACAGAGCAGTTGGTTCATATGTCAGCAGAACAGACTGAATCTGGGTGACACGTTCGTGCGCTCACTCAATAAAGAAGACATATCTGACTGACCAATGATTGAAAGAGGAACTTCTCTAACACTTACAAGCAAACCAATCCCTATGAACGACGTAGAGGCTGAGGAGTGGTACAATGGAATCTGTTGCAAATTTTTGCCGAAATCAAAATTATTTACCTAATCGAAAAAGTCACAGGCCAATCGCCTTATCTTTGAGTAATTGTTCATTTTTTTTTCTAGTTAGCTTCCAATCGTGTTTTGATAATTTTGTTGTATATTTTATTAACTTCCCCTAACAGGGAAACCACTACTACGAATATTATAGAAATCTCAATCAAATGAAGTTGAGGGGTCAAGGGAACGGCTGCGAGGATAAATGTTATGAGAAAAGAAATCAGTTCCGTTACAACATAATACTTTCTGAGGTCTGTGAACACGGTCCTTAAATTATGCCATTTTATGATGCTTCCGGCTAATTATTTTGCATACTTATTTCCTGGTGGTGTTACATAAAGAATTTCGTATATGAATTTTGATTCACAAACAAACATTTCAAGATTGGTAAAGAAGTTGGAGATATATACGACTATGTTGCGCCTTGCAATTCCTCTTAAGTGTGTCTCTTAAGTCTCACATTGATGAAGTTCCAATTAATATCCAATGTGCGTGTATATACTTTTATATTATCTCAACATTTGTGGTTGCCAGCTGTAATTCGCAAAAGCGAAATGATGCTTAATCATCCTCTTGCTGTGCACCACTTGAATATTGTGATGAACTGCGTTTGTCCAATGCGTAAAGTCACTTATCGATTTTTCTATTTTATGCATCCTGCATATCTCCAGAAAAGAGTCTTCACTCGCATCAGCGGACGAGTTTTCAGCTCATAAATCTTTGATGACTGAGTTCCCCTGCACATGCGGAGAAGTAGATGGAGTCAACGAGCATAACTTGGACAGGAATTGATTTCTAATCGGTTAAGTTAGAGGCCGAGTTCGTGGACCCGTCTTCTCCCGCATGTGCAAGGAAGCGTGGATGCAGTTTCTACTGTGACAAGATGCGAGTGAAAGATCACCTTCTGTGACGCATATATGATACAACTTCCTTTTCTACCTTTGCAATTGCTGATTTGGGCTACAACGACAACCCTGTTCCTAACGGCTATTGTGGCCGGGCTCAAGCCATTTTGTGAGAACTCTATATATTCGATGAAATGCGTAGCTTAATCATAACCCTTAATGTGCACCATTCTATTTGTGAAAAATCAATTGAGCAAATCACTTATGGGTTGTCTATTTGTAGGCATCCTTTGCAAGTTTCAGGCATTCTACTGCACAGCCCCTGCAAGGAGTCTTCACTATCAGTGGAGGAGTTTTCAGATTCGCCCAAGCCGAATCAGTTCAGTTAGAAAGCGAGTTTGTGGAGACCGCTTACTTCCACGTTGTGCAAGGAACTGCGAACTCTACTGTGACAACATGAACGCAAAGGGAGTCCTGCTAGCCAAATATATTTCACAGACATGGATATTTTGATGTTTACAATTGTTTACTTATTCTTTCAAGTGAAATATGAGGTCTTAAGATGATGTACTTTAAGTGACAAGCTGACACTGGAAGATGGGTTTTTCTGACTACAAATCTTATGGAAATTCCTTTCGTTATTGACTGAAAAATCTTTCGCTCGCACACAGCGGACGAGTTTTCAGCTCATGAGTCTTTTAGGACTCAATATCGTTGCACAGGCAGAGAAGTAGATGGAGTCACCGAACCTAACTTGAAAAGGAATCAGTTTCCTAAGTCAGTTAGTTACAACGCAAATTCGTGGACCCCGTCTACTTCCGCCTGTGCAAGGAACCATAAATGCTGCCCACTACCCTTCTTCGCAACAAGATAAGCGCACGAAGATGTTATGCATGGAAGGAAGTCGAAAGGTCTGTCGAGGAGTCGATCGACGAGCTCATCACACCGAATCAATCCCTGGAATCTGCTCACTAATCTCACGCGGAGGCCAAGAAAATTTCACATGGAGACCACGAGGCAAATGGACTACTCAGAATTTGAAAACTTAGTTACCTGCTTATATGCTGAACAAGGAAGGAGCCGGTGCTAAGATTGAGAATAAACAGACTGACGGCGCTATAGTAACAGCCATTAATATGGCTAAGAAAGAAGCCGAACAAGTGAAGCTGAGGATCGAAAGTCGCTCAATAAGTTTGTAAAATATGTCTACATCTTGCTTGGTAGTTTTCAGTACTGCAAACAAAATGTTTCTAATATCTCAACAATACAGTTTAAGTCATCTAGGTCTTCATTAGTAGCGTATACTATGTTTGTTTTATGAGTCTAAAACATAGTCTAATAGCAAGCGAATTTCTTCCCCTTAAACCCTAGAGCACTCTCTTTTGATTTATGAATTGTCATAGAATTTCTTTCACTTTCATGAGTGATTTCTATCGAACGGATTCCATATGCGTTGCTCGCCGCATTTGTTCGCTTAATGAGAAGTTCACAATCTTTGGAACTGAGAAAAGCTAAGGTCTTTGCGGTTAGGTTTATTGATTAGCGGTCTTCCTCATTGATTCTTGATGCTAATGAGTTATCATTATTATGATGGATGAACCCCAACTGTTTATTTGTTCGCGCTATGTACTCAGTACCTTTAATTGCTGTCATGTATTTTAAATAATGTCATATAGTTTTTACGTGTAACAATAAAAAAAGATCGCATTATACATTACAGATTTTTTATTTAACATGCGCCATAATATCTAAGGAGTGTATTGTGTACAATACCAACGTCATATGATCGTCTTCGGTAGTGCAAAGTAAATGAAGTCTTTCATAGTAGTGGTCAATAGTGCAAATAAAATATATGATGAGAAATCGCACGACTATGATTAATTACACGACCGCTTCAATAGCAGTCGTGCAAAAAAAAAGACACAATGCAATATTATGTGATATTTTTACGCGTATAAAAAAAGTTATTTGACATTCTTTCCAATACACACCTGAAAAGTTATGGCCCATATCAAATAAAATTAATTTTAATATATCTGGAATAATTTGTAATGTATAATGCAATATGTTTTATATTATTACACGAAACAAAAAATATATTTCACATTCTTGACAATGTCTTACTTTTCAGCACGTCATCAATAAACAACCCGTGCATCGCACGGGTCTAAACCTAGTCTTATAAAAATCATGCTGAACAAGGAATAAACAGCCCAATTGAGTGACCTTCGGACTTGATTAATGACTATATATTTAAGCTTTTTCACGTTCAAGCTTCAGCAAAACTACAAAGCAACTGGAACAAGTGGAACTACTGCCATTCTCGATTCATCAACAGAAGTGCGCGTCATGTTCCAAGCATCAGAAAGCTAAACAGCAAGTGGAACTATTGAAACAATAATGTTATTCTCAACTTACCTTAAAGAAGTAAGTTTCACAAAACACTTTCTTACCGTAGCAGATAAGATTTATCAGTAGATTTATTATAGACAAAACGTCAAGTGACAAATTACATGAGACCGCCTCAACAAAATTCCAAAGAAAATCAAGGCTTTTTCCCATTTCATGACATATTAACCTCAACAATCACTACGGTTTTGGAGTCTTTTCTTTTCTTTCTCTAAAATCTCTCTCGCCTCTATCTACAGAAGGAAAAAAAACCCTTGAAATCCTTCCTCCCCTCCTCCATTAATGGAGGTAGGGGAGCTCACTTTTTTTGCTATTTTCCTATTGTCTTTTTCAATTTTTGGTTGCGTTTTCTTCCTTTCTTGCTTTGCTTCCCACCATTTTGTCGCCTCCAACCACCACTCCGCTCTCCATGTCAGATCCACACAGCCACTCTGCTCTCCATGTTAGATCCACACTGCCATCACCACTAGTCTCCTGAACTAGAGCTCAAGTCTCCCGATTTGGGAGTTATTTTCTCCTCTCGTAGGAGTTTTCCTCTCCATTTTTGGAGTGTTCCTTCCGAAGATTACAAGAACGTGAAGCGACGCCTAAGGAAAGTGAAGAGTATTGTAGATCTGGCTTAATAGCCACTTGTGTGATAGGTTCTTTAGCTCTTTGGGTTGAAGTTCGGGTTTACCTTTCGGCTTTTTTGTTGCTTTTTGTTGGTTGTTGTTGCTCAGCTTTGAGCCTTTGTTCTCTTCGGGTTTCGATGTTACCGGGGAGACCTCTTGGGTTTTTTAGCCTATGTAAATTTGTTTTGATTTGAGAACTACGTTTCGGAAACAAAAACAAAAAAAAACCTTAACAATCAGAAAATTTATCACATAACCAATGCAACTTTTGTGAATATTTTCTAGTAAATAGAACATATAAATGACGGAATTTGCAGGTCACAAGACTTATCAATGTAAAAATTTGCCCATGCGAAATATCATATATTAGCTTTAACTCTTTTTTATTTTTAAATTTGCAGGTGGATTATGCAACTTAATTTCCGAAAGTCATGAAAATCGGTAGTCTAAACAACCAACGAATTTTCAGGATGGCCATGACACTCAAAAAGCATAATCTCAGCCTGTTTAATTTTTTAGTTTTTTAAAGTGTTAATTCACGTAGCCCATGGAGATGTTTGAATTTGGGTTCAGGCCCCTCTCAATGGGCTTTAATATTAAGGATCAACTTTTCGAAAAATTCAGTGGTTAGGCCCTAAAATGACGCGAAAAGACATATTTAACCCTGACATATGCCAAAATTACGCTGAATACCTAAATGATCCGATAAGAAGTTTCCAGACAATTATAACAGTATTGCGCTGAAAAAAACACTTCCATTCATTTGGATAACAAACAATCTTGTATTGAGTACCATATGGTGTCTGTTAGTAACAAATGATGTCGCAGAAGTAACACATCATTCAAAAATAATACCGCTTCCTACAACATCATTTGTTAATGTGTTATTGCAGGAAGCGGTACTATTTTTGAATGATGTGTTACTTCTGCGACATCATTTGTTACTAATAGACACCATATAGTACTCAATACAAGACTGTCTGTTATCCAACTGAAAGGAAGTGTTTTTTCAGCGCAAAACTATTATAATTGTCATATAAGGTTTATGGTTTAGGATTCGGTATTGTTTTTGAATGATGTGTTACTTCTTCGACATCATTTGTTACTAAATAGCACCATATAGTATCAATACAAGACTGTTTGTTATCCAAATGAAAGGAAGTGTTTTTTCAGCGCAAAACTGTCATATGGTAATCATTAGCGTTTCGATTGCTCGTGATCCTCTATTTTGAACCCCGAGAATGGTTCAATGAAACCTTCTTGAACCCTTCTCGAACCCTCCACCCAACCATCTCCCCCTGTTTCCCTAGACAGAAAATTCATCATTGTAGGGATCAATGCTCCTATAATAGATTACCAATTTTCAATCTCGAAACATGTAATAAGATCGAAACGCTAATGGTTCGATCTTTCATAGGAGAACACTAATGGTCGTTGCGTCGGGTTGGGTTTAGGATTTACGGTTTAGGGTTTATGGTGTAATACCACATGATGGAAAACAGAGTAACTTTTATTGTTTATTTAGTAACAGATACTATACTTTTAGTACCACTTTATATAATCTAAGTAAAGCTTCGATTTATGCACTAAAAGACAGTTCGATGCCAAAAATTATCGAAACAGATCTGCTACACAAAATACCACATCAATACTTATGAAAAATAAAACAAGGTGTTAACAATCGACTGTGCTCGATCAGTGTGAAAAAAGGGGTTCGATCGTCCGATGTATAAATGTCTGTTAGTAACATTTTACGGTAGATAAGTAACGTCTTATACCTTAAAGTAACACTTACATTTTTACGGTAACAATCAGTATAATTGTGTAACATAAAACTGACGTCAAATGCCCATTCAGAAATCACTTTATTAAGGGTATGTTCGTCAAAACATAGTTTTGGTCCCTTTTCCCTAAATTTAAAAAACTGGGTCCTTAATTCTGACATGACCTGATTACTAATTTTAAATTATGACAGGGCCTGACATAAAAATTTCCCCTTTTTCAAAACAACCTATATAATTGAAAAAAAAGTTGGATAATAGGCCAGCCAATTCCACTTGTGGAATTTTTTACCGGTTGATAGAAAAAGATAATTACTTTTTTATTTTCTTAATATAACTGATTTCTTGGCGTGTAAGATAAAGATATTATTCCAAATCGTCGGTTAAATATCTCCTGATCTTTGTATCGCACTCACAAAAACAAAGAGAATGGAATCATGGTTCATCCTTACGGTATCGCTGTGCGTCACCTTCCTAATCAAATCGATCATCTTCGCCGTAATTAAACCCAAACCCAATCTCCCGCCGGGGCCGTTAGCCCTGCCGTTAATCGGAACCCAATTGGCTCCGCAAACCATCTCCAAAATTGAAACCATCGTCCGAAATCTTAAGCTCCGTCACGGCCCTCTCCTCACCGTTACAGTCGGCCCGCGTCCGTTAATCTTCGTCGGAGACCATTCACTCGCACACGACGCTCTGGTCCACAACGGCTCTGTTGAGAATTCGGCAATCTAGATTCGTATTTGGACGTAGTTTCGTGTATGTGACTTCTCAATATCGAGGGATTCGATATCAAGCTTGATCAAAATGAAAAACAGCAAAAAATATAAAATCTGAACACAATACTTAACGTGGTTCGGCTACAAGTTTAGCCTACGTCCACGGCCCGAACAGAGAACTTTTATTGATTCCACCTTTTGAGATTACAATATCGGATCTTTCTCTCTAACTTTCGTGTTTACATCAAACTCTCAAGCTCTCTCGTTCGCAAGTTACGGGTCGTCACACACACACACTTGGCCACAAAAATCAGTTTTTATAGTGTGTTTGGTAACTTCCCAAATTCTGTAGAAACTGCTTTGGAGCAGTTTGGCCGGTTATTGTCCACTAGATGGGTTGGGAGTTGATCCTCCAAGCTTCAATCTTGACCCTTGAAGCCTAAATCCTCGTCATCAATCGGATAAACATCGAACTAAAGAGGATAAACTGCCTCAGACACTGTTCACGGCCACAAGCATTGCCATTCACGGCCGTGAACACTTCGAGCAGTTTTCAGACCAGTCTCTGCCATCACTCACGGCCACTGCCATAAGCAGTCACGGCCGTGAGCTACTTCAGTAACTCTCCCACGACCACAAGCATTTTCTCCACGGCCGTGGCATTGACGAGCTGAAGCTCTCGAGCGTCTGGCAGCTTCTCCACGGCTGTGAGCGCTGATTCACGTGGCGGTGACTGTGATGTTTCTCCGCACCTTCGTTCTTGAGCTCGTTTCGATCGATCCCGTCTTCGATTTACCAAGTTTTGGATCACCCACACTCAACAGGCTCCATCTTCGCCGACCGTCCCTCGCCGCCACCCACGGCGAGAATCTTGGACAGAAATCTGAAGATGATCAGTGGGTCTGGTATGGTGCCACGTGGCGTCTTCTGAGACGCAATCTGACTCGAGAGATACTTCACCCTTCGAGGGTTAAGTCTTACTCCACTTCTCGCCGCTGGGTACTCGATATACTCGTCCAAAAGCTGCTAGACTCTGTACAAGAGGAGGGTTCAGTCAAGTTGATTGATCATTTTCGGTACGCCATGTTCTGCTTGTTAGTGTTTATGTGTTTCGGAGACAGTAACCTCGAGGAGGTTAAGGTAAGGGGAGATAGAACAGGTACAGAGGAAGATTTTATTGGGTTTTCGAAGATTCAGTGTGCTCAATTTCTGGCCAAGGTTAGGGAAGATCATTTTCAGGAAAAGATGGAAAGAAGCCATTCAGCTTCGCCGAGAACAAGAGTCAATCTTTATCCCCCTCATCAGGTCTCGGATGGAGGCCAAGTTAGAGAAGAAGAAGAAAAGCAAATCCGAAGAAGATAACCACAGTGATTTCGTGGCATATGTTGACACTTTGCTCGATTTGAAGATAACCGAAGAAGGAGGAGAAGGAGGAGAAAGAACTTGGACGAGCACGAAATGTTGAGCCTTTGCAGCGAGTTTCTATCTGCTGGGACAGACACAACGTACAGTGGATCATGGCCAACCTCGTCAAGCACCAACAAATCCAAACCAAGCTTTACCAAGAAATAACGGCCTCTATAGGGGGAAGATTCGACGTGGAAAGCACGAAACAGATCGTGGAAGAAGATGAGTTGAACAAAATGCCTTATCTGAGAGCGGTGGTGTTAGAATCCTTAAGACGCCACGCACCCAGCCACTTTGTTCTTCCACATAAAACGACTCAAGACTTTGAGTTGGGCAATCGAACGATCCCGAAAAACAGCATCGTGAATTTCATGGTCGCGGACATGAATTGGGACCCCAAAGTTTGGGAAGATCCAATGGAATTTAAGCCCGAGAGGTTTATGAATGAGGAGTTTGATATTAGGTGCAGTAGGGAGATCAAAATGATGCCTTTCGGCGTTGGAGAAGGATATGTCCTGGCTACGCAGTGGCTCTGCTCCATTTGGAATATTTTGTGGCGAATTTGGTTTGGCGCTTCGAGTGGAAATCCATTGAAGGTGATGACGTCGATCTCTCCGAGAAGGCGGAGTTTACCGTTGTTATGAAGAATCCGCTGAAAGCTTGTATCTTACCTAGAATGTGATTTAGTTCGGGTAATTCTATTACACCCCCTGTTTATTAACCATATTAAATGATGTGTTTTCCATGTTTAACTAATTTGTTTTTAAGGTATTTCTTTTCACATATTTAATGCATGCAACAACGAAAATAGTAGGTCTTATTAAAGTCAAGTTGGACTAATTCTGTATTAGTTTTCACTTACGTATTGCACACAAAAAAAAAAAAAAAAAATATTACTACTAACTTGTTTATTTCCAACGATAGTAAAATTTCTCATAAATATATAGTTTTATACTGTGCTACTATTAAAACTTCTCATATTATTTATATTTAGGATATCTATAATATAGGAATATTATGTTATTTAAATGTATTTGACTAATTAACTTATAACCGTTTTCAGTAATTTTCATAAGTTTATAAAATATATAATGTTATGTGATTATTTTTATTAAATAAGTTATGTTTATATATTTGAAATTATTACTTTTTAAATTGAATGTAAAAGTAGCGTATAATCTTTAAGAAGTATTATTAAACACTATGTGTTAATAAAGAATAAATTAATTAATGAAATTATTGTTGTTGAATTTAAGATGCAAAAATTTAGTAAAATGTAAATTTTAAAATTTCATGTTATTTTGAAAAATAGAATGGCCAGTATTAAATTGTTAGGGTGTGAATAGCATTTTTCACCCAAAGGGGGTGTGAATAGTATGATCCTTTTAGTTCTAGGAAAATTTGTTATAATAATGGCTCTAAAAATAAACCCAACATTAAATTATTTAAGAATAAAAATCCAACTATAATAGGTATCTTATCAAATTAGATCCATGTTACCTTTAACTCATTCAAGAGGTTAAATTTAATTGATTTTATTTATTCTTTTTGTTTTTGTACTTTCTATGTTTCTAATTTTAGTAAATTATTTTATACCTTAAAACTCAAATCTTACGAAAATAAATAAATATGTAGATTCATTCTTAATAAAATAGTTATGAATAAAAAATAAATCAAAGTTAAAAATTAAAAAAATAGGCTAAATTTTCGACCTTATCATCATCGATGATTGCTTCTCCACATAATTCGATGTAGAAGTAACTCTATGAACTGCAGGGTTATATTCATTCACCGATTTAAAATCCTGCAGTCGTAAATTTATCCATTTGTACCTTGCTCTTGGCAGGATAACAGTTGTCTGGTGGTCATGTCGTCCCTTCATTCTTTTCCACAACTCAGTCGGATCCTTTTCTTTTAAGTATTCATTAACGTGTTATGAAATTTTTATTATGATTTATATTATATCAAGATTATTATGTATATTATGATTATTTTGATAATAATATAAGGAGGGAATTTAGAGGGAGATAATATATTTTCTATACTTTTGATATATTTACAATGCAACTCAATACAGCTATTTATACTAAAATCATACACTAAAGTACAATTTGATCATCTATACAACTCATACAAAAATACAAACTTTTAATACACATCATTCATGAGTCATTAATATTCCAAAAACATCCACATTTAATCAAAAATCCTGTTCTAGGGAAGACTTTGATGACCACCACGATTGTTATGATATCCACCACGGAAGTACTGATAATCACCATCATAGTATCCTCGGCCACGACCTTGGCCTTGACTACGACCTTGACCACGACCGCGTCCGCGGCCGCGATATCCGCCGCGTCCACATCCACGACCATTACCTCGATTATTATCATTATTATTTTCCCTTACCGCGTTTGCTTCAGAGAGCGCAGCCGCACCGGCTGGTTGGGATTCGTGGTTTTTCATCAAAAATTCGTTGTTTTGTTCAACCAACAATAAAACAGATATTAGTTCTGCAAACCTTTTAAAATGCCTTTCACGATATTGTTGCTGTCACACGACATTCGACGGATGGAAGGTGGTGAATGTCTTTTTGAGCTTATCATCATCGGTGATTGCTTCTCCACATAATTTCAATGAAGAAGTAATTCTATGAACTAGAGTTATATTCATTCACCGATTTAAAATCCTGCAGTCGTAAATTCATCCATCCGTACCTTGCTCTTGGCAGGATAACAGTTGTCAGGTGGTCATATCGTTCCTTCAAACTTTTCCACAACTCAGCCGGATCCTTTTCTTTTAAGTATTCATTTTCAGACTTTCATGAATATGATGGCGAAGAAATATCAAGGCTATCGCCTTGTCCTGAGGAGTGGATATTGTTGTGCTACTGGCGTCAGTTGCACCTGCATCCTGAGTTGTAGGTTTCACAGCGATAATGGTGTCACCTAAACCTTTGGCTTTCAGGTGAATTTCGGCATCTAGTGCCCAAGATAAATAGTTCTTGCTGTATATCAAAACAAATTCGAGGCTTGCCAAGTTCGTCATATTACTATAAAATACAAAACAATAAAAAAACAACAAAATATTAAAAGAGATTTATAACTACTGTTCTTTAGTATCCTTGTTAGTTTCTTCTTTAGTATCTTCTTTTGAAAAAAAAAAAACATGCCCACGTAATAATAATACACATAAGCAAATGTTCTTCAAGAATCTGATAGAGCAACGGCATGATTCTATAAAATTAAAATCATAATACGTTAATAGATAAAATTATATTATAACGAAAAATATTCAAGGTATAAATAAATTATTTAAAAATATTTTGTAAAACTCGTTAAAAATATTTTCACATGACACGGCAGAGAATCAAAATATGGATCTCCTTGCTTTAATAAAAAATTAACTAGGAAGTTCGTATATCACTATTAAACCAACAATCGGTAGAAAATAAAATTACGGTACCTCGACCTAGTTGAAGAACTTCAACGAACGTTGATCTCGACGGTAGAAGTTGATCGTTACGGCGGAGGTTGAACTTGACGATGGAGCGTGATCGTGCTGATAACGTGCTATGAAATTTTTATTATGATTTATATTATACAAAAAATTATATATATATATATATATTATGATTATTTTGATTACAATATAAGGAGAGAATTTAGAGGAAGATATTATATTTTCTATAGTTTTGATAACTCAATCCACCTATTTATACTAAATCATACACTAAAATATAATTTAATCATCTATACAACTCATACAACAATACAAACTTTTAATACACATCATCTTATCATAATTCATGAGTCATTAATATTCCGAAAACATCCATATTTAATCAAAATTTTGTGATGATTCATTACCATGAATCATGTTTTAATTTTGATGATTAATGATTTATTCATAATAACTTTGACTTGTTTTATGAGTATTTTTGTATTGATGTTTAAGTGTAAAATAAGTTTGAAATATGCGAAATATGTCGGAGTAATCAGGGATGTCCACAGGGCAAGTCTCGGGTTCGGGTGTAGGGGACGGTCTACTTCCTAGCCCCACAAGTAAGCTGGGATGAATTAACCTATCATCGTGGCGTCGAGATTTTGTATTAATATTTATATTGTTATATAGAAATAACTCCATATTTGAATAGTTGTTTAAACATTTTGTATATTATATAAATAATAATAATAAATATATGGCATTTTAATTAGGCTTTTTTTTTATTAAAATATTGCTATTTAAATCAATATTCATTAAAATAGGGTTATTATGGCCCAAATTATTAAAAGCGAGCAAAACGCACCCATTAGCAGCGTCGTCACGGTTATTAGAAGTGACGCTGACGTGGCGACGAGAAACGCGGGCCTGATCTGGCCTGATATATAAAAAATTTGTCTGGTCCGAGTGTTGGCCCAGTAAACCCTTCGTCGCGGCTATTAGCCGCGACGTCGCGCTTAATGGCAGTGGCGACGTGGCTAATAAAGCCGCGACCCTTTCTTCTTCTTCCTCACTTCTGCTCTACTCCTCCCCTTCAATTCCGCGAACACCACCGGCGAACACCTCCGGCGAACACCACATGATAGATCCTTTCTCCCTCGTCATCGTCGATTAAGCTTCGTTTGGGTATGAAACTCCTAATTTCTTTAAATCTTGACGTTTCGTTAATTTCGCGAATTCTTGAATTTGTGTTTTTGGTATAATAGTGCATTAGATATTGTGGGTTGCTTAGTAGATTGATGTAAGACGTTAATTTTGGAGATTTGATTCGACTTAGGAATTTTCCCTAATTTCGAAACCTAATTTTGAAATTAGGGTTTGCGGGTTGATTGATTTGATTGTTAATACATGATTCAATTTATGTGTGCGCTTGTTGGTAGTTGTGGCGATATTGACTTGTAAACGTTCGTTTTAGGATGGATACGTACGAATACTACGGTGCGATAGATCGCGATCGAACTGAACGATCTCAGTTGCCTCGACAAAGACCTCAATGTAATCGAATTCGGCAATGGGATCCAAGATGTATGTGAGGTCGGCATCACTAGACATTAGTAGGAGATTATGATACAGTCGAGAGTGTTGATAGTATTCGTTCTTCACCCGAACGATTAAAAAGAAAGAAGTGTTGTCGTCGGAAGTCATGTCGTACAGCATATCAAGAAATTAATCGAAATTGGTTTCGCGACGAATTCGTCGATAACCGATGGGTTGAAGACTATATCGAATGGTGGTTGATTCCTGTATGATTTCACCGCCATAATAGACAACTATTTGAATTTTTATGGCATCATATTTGATATGTATGAAATTTTATGAATTAATGATGTAAGTTCGTGCAGCTTACATAGCGCAAATCGCCGCGCCTATTAAGGGCGCCATCACGGGCATTGGGTGCGTCTCGCGTCCATTAAGCGCGACGATAACCCATTACGCGTAGTGGGACGCCAAATCAGTCGATTTAGTGGGCTTAGTGGGCTGCGTCAACGCGTCGCGTTTATTAAACGCGACGATGCACCCATTAAACGCGATGCGGGCCACACACAGGCCCAGCTGGATTTTCGCGAGGGACAGCCCGTGCCATGTCACCATCGCGTCTATTAGCCGCGCCGTCGCTGCTAATGGGCGCGCTTTGCTCGATTTTAATAAATTCGGCCATAATAACTCTATTTTAATGAATATTGATTAAAATAGCATTATTTTAATTAGAAAGCCTTTTAATAAAATATTATAATAAGGTGAATCTACAGAAAAATACTCAATTGGATAAAATTTTTACACATAGGTACCCATGTCAGAAAATTTTACAGATAGGTACCTGATTTAATTTTATCAGTTTCTTTAGTCATGTCATACCTTCCTGTGTGTATATTGCGTAGCATAACACGTTGATATAGGGACCAAAATATATAATACGTCGTACCTACGGCATACCTGTGTGGTACATAGGGCGTACCTAAATATACCATACGTCGTACCATTTTCTGTTATATAGGGTACCCAAATGTGTTGTATGGTGTACTTTCGGGGATCGGGTACCTATGTGTTAAAAATTTATTCTGTTAGGTACCTACATATAAAAAAATCCTGATAGAGTACTAAATTACAAGTTTTTATCCAAATAGGTACTATAAATTATAATAATAAATATATATGGCATTTTACTTAAATAACGCATCGGATCCGGAAACAGAATTGAAGTCTTAGTAATCCCTGTTTTTTTTTTTTAAATGTTGGAAATAGAATCTTAAAATCTGGATAGGAATCAATCAATAATCTTCAAGAATCCAAGGATGATGATAGCTGTTCTGTGCCGCACTCATTTCCCCGTTTCGCTTCACTCTTCTTTGGCGCCAATCAAATTCCAACACTGCACAAAGTTGTGTAGTGGGTACCAGTATTTCCTCTCAAAGTGGATTCTCTTTGAGAAAATAAGATGTCAAACCACTGTTCGGAGGAGTCGCTACAAGGACGATATTGACCCAGTTCAAGAGTCACCTTTCTTCGACGAAAACGGTGTCGTAGAAGACATGGACGGTTATCTCAACTATCTCTCGCTTGAGTATGACTCCGTTTGGGAGACAAAGCCTTCATGGTAATAAACACAACCCGTCTACTCTGTCTCTATTTTTTGGATCAATTATCTCAAATTGAATCCTCCGTTGATAGAGCTGATTTATCAATGTAAATTATGCTATAGTCATGTATTCCTAAATCCAGTTAATTCCTTGTCATCCATCGATTGTCAGGATATTTAAAGAGTTGGCTTGTGCTCTTGGTTTCCATTTAGGTGTAACTTTTACTCGGTTGCTGATAGTTGAGAAATAAGGAAAATCTACCTATACAATTATGCATATTTTCGCTGGAGAATCTGCCTCTAATTATGGTGTGTCACATAACGACCCTCTGTTAATCATTTGATTGGGCACTTTGGTGCTAAATAAATCTGTTATGAAAATTTCATTCTGATGACAGATAAATTATTGCTTGATCCTTTGTGAGCTTTAGTCGTTGTTCATTGAATATGACTAATCACTCATATTCGGAAGGTTATATATCATTTATGTATATATGCCAGTCTTGCCTTAAATAATGTTAGATTATGTTCATCATCTAACTTTGGTTTCCCCTTTGTGGGCTTTAGGTGCCAACCTTGGACGATTGTACTGACCGGGGCCGGAATAGTTACCTGTAGCTGGCTTGTGTCGCAATCGATAACAGTCACTTCATTAGCAGCAATGTTAGTCGGGCTTTGGTGGTACATCTTTCTTTATTCCTATCCAAAGGTATGCCTTTTCAGTCATTCGTTCAGTGCAAATATAATAAGCCTACTTGAGCTACAAGAATTGGGAATTAGTTAATGGGCATCGTTTTGTTTTTTTCAGGAGTATGCTGATATGATTGCCGAGCGAAGGAGGAAGGTGACAAAGGGTCAAGAAGACACATATGGTAAGGAAACATAGACGTTGGTTGTTTGGTCCTTAACGAGTAGTTATGTTTGCACGCTGAGGTCAATACAATTAGGTTCGCATTTGTTTTGTATTTTATTACAATGCAAGCACCCTATTATTTGAGTTTGATAATAAGTAATCTTTTTCTTCGAGGTAATCGATACAATGCCATCTTCAACGGTTCCTCATCTACAGGAGTTGATACAGTATGACTCCTTCAATTTATGGAACTGTGTCATCTTATTCCTGTCATTTCTTCAATATTTTCCTCCAATCCCAATTCGTGTATTCAATATTTCATTTCTTCAATATTTTCCTCTAATCTCAATATATTTCGCTCTATTTTGAATGACTTTTATGAGACGAAAAGTGTTGAAGACGAGTATGATATTTCTCAATATCTAGATAAATTAAATCATTGGACAATTCCTTAAATAAATTATAAAATAATCTATGAATTCGGAACCTTCAAAAAATTAGGTTTGAAACAGGTGGTAAAACTACCTAAGAAACAATGTCTTTTAATAACTGAAGAAATTGTTATTAAGCTTCGAAGTAATAGAGACTTAGAGAAATTTAGAATAATTCACAAATTTATCCATATTGGTATGATACAAGTGGCTTCTAAACCTTTTAACTCTAGAAGGTCTACCCGAGAGCTTTATAGCAGCTCTTACTCTTAGCGACGGCGGAATCTTGACTAGAAGCAATCTCTTATGGGAATGATACAGTCTAGTTAAGCTCACGACCCAGTTAATTTTATTGTTTATCCAAATATTCAATTATCATTGAACTCAATATATTGGATACTCTGGCATAAATGTCAAAACCCGTGGTTATAATTATGCTCCAGGATCTGAATTTATTTGTATTAGTTAGGATCTATTATAAACCTTTACATACTTTTAACACAGTGTAAAATTGTGGATAAGCCAATAAATGAGACTATTCTTATAGAAACATATTTAGTAGATCTAATATCACAAGTCGAAGATCCAAAAAATGGGAAGAAATACAATTCCCATAAAACTGAATTATCGAGAGAGCTATGCCTCTACAACCTAAAATTAGGAACAATCCTACTCAAATTATACAAACAATCGATGGAACTGTTCAAATACAACTTGAACAAAATAGAAAATTTGTCGATATTAAGATCCCTAGATCTAAAATACCAAGAACAACTTCATCTCGCTATCATATATCACCATGTGGATTATTTGATGAGATTTCCTTCTAGAGCTTCCACTTCTCAAGTACGGGAATCAACCCCTAATGATTACCTGCAAAATAAGATAAAAATAAGAATTAATTCTGATGATATTTTTCATGGAGTTTTTAAAAATCAAGACGAGAAAATAACCGAGTCTGAAATTGAATTTCATGTTTAATGGATTTAAAACCCAAAATGATTTTAGTTCGGGTTTACTGACATGAAAGAAAATTCAGCAAGATTTAATCTACCCAAATGGGAATCCGAAAATGGTTTTTGAAAGTTTCAAGAACAGGCTAAATTTATTATCCAAGAAAAAATTTTATAACAGTTTGTCAAAACAAAACGAAATGTTACCTTTTTTTCCTTGGTTTTTGACAAAATATTTCAAAGATATGTTCTTGAAAGTAATTATTAGCTTCCAACGGGAAAAAAAATCTTGTTTAAGTTTGTCCTCCCCAAACTAATTTTCAAATGGAAAAGAAAAAAGAAATTAGATATTATAATGTTTCAAAAAGTATTTGAAACAATACGCTTTCTGTGACTATAAGTCATATTAATTGTAAACCAACAAAACTATACATGCTATCGTTTTAGGAGAACAAAATTTTTTTACTTAAGAAAAACATTGAAGAAATTCCGTCTTCAATAAAAGATATTAAAAATAACCTTTTAAAGGATAAAGTCGTACTTGGAACAGTTAATACTGCTTCTCAAAGTATCCAGCCTCCACATGAAATTATTGATTTTATATTAAAATAAATATCTCATATTGAAAATTTACTTGATGAAACATTTACAGATCTTAAGCTTAACACTTTAGTGAAGAGTTTGAAGATCGATTAGAAAATTCTAATAATATTCAAAATATTTTTAAAGAAAGAAGTTAATAAACTTAAAATATAAAATATGATGATAGGCCAACTCAAAGTAAGTATTATTACCTTAGGCCGACTCCTCAAGATATTCTTTTTGAAGAGCAAGATTTATGCTCAATAATTCGTATAGCGGTATAAGCATATACAAATTGAATTTAGACGGTTATACCAAAAGACAAATCTATAATATGATTGCAACGCTAATCAAAATAATGATAAAGCTGTTGCAAAAATGATCGTTGATGGTTTTACTGGTCAGTTAAAAGAACTGTGGGAACTTATCTCAACATGAAAAAGATGATATGTATCAAACCGTTAAAGACGAGAACGATCAACAAGTGGATAATGTTGTTTTCATTATGTGTATATAATATCATTGAACACCACAGGCGATGGTCTGATAATAGCAAAAATATTAGAACATTATTACAAAATCTTCGATGTAAAACACTTAATATTACGAGAAATCTAAATTTAACATTATTACGTTTTTTAGCACTCACTGAAAATCTAAATTTATAGATGGTTTACCTTCACTCTTAGCAGAAAGAGTTAGGAATAATATTAGGAAAGAAGAATCAAGTATTGTAGACCTAATTAGAAATAATTAGGACAATAATTAGGACATTACTACCTAGTAATGAGCATAAGGGTAAAAAACATTATTCTAAAAAATATGAGAGAAGAAATGATAGGAAAATTAAAAGGAAAGAAGAAAAACATTTTCGAATAATAAATTTAATAAAAATAGATTCTCTATTATTTGTAGAAAATGTTGAAAAGCCGGCCTTAAAGTAAAAAATTGATGGACCATATAGAAAATTAATAGTTTTGTAAAATATTAATTGTAGTTGTGCTTTGATTAGCTGTCCTTGTAAAAGGGCGTTTCTTGTATTTGTCCTTAGATTAGGACTTATATGTTATTTATACCAAGTTTGTTTGGTACAAATACGTTTGTAAACATTGAGCTTAACAGAGAATTTTAGTCAATTGATCCGAAAGGCTTGCAATCTAATTCTAGAGAGAGAAAATCAGAATTCATTCTCTCACTGAAAGGTTTTCGATCGAAATCTAATCTTCCATAATTCTAATCGATTGCCTTAGCTTTCAAGTCTAGGATCTAGGAGTTGATAATTGAGGACCTAACAATTGGTATCAGAGCAGAGTCGATCTGTTTTGAATCGAAAATTGTTAGAATTCGGATCGAATTTTGATTCTGGTACTGTTCCATCGAAGAACAGTTTGGCGCGAAAACGGAATTCGATCTGATTTTCTTATTCTGTGCTTATCTGAGTTGAATTTGATGTTTATGTGCTCGCATAAGTAGCTTAAATCAATCAGGAATAGATCGGTAGCAATCAGAATCATGATTTAGGCTAAATTTTTGATTCTGTGATTTTACTGTTTGTGCGATGAACAGTTTGAACATGTTCTTATTTTTGCAAAATTGAACACTTATAAATCCGTAGTGGATTTGAGCTCCATGATGGTGCATAGTAAGATAAGCCAAGGGCCCTACATGACAAGACAAGACAAGAATTACATGACACGATTAGAAAGCATTGGCGCGGATGCCTCTGCAACTTACGGCATGATGAGAAAGCATTGGCGCGGATGCCGTTACATTTTAGGACACGTACATTGCATGCACGATTTCCACTTACTGAGCTTTATAAGCTCATTCCACGTTTTATGTGTTGTAAGTACGATAGAGTCGGACATTGAGAAACGTCAAGGCTAAGGCAGGCTGACGGCGGTGCTCCACTGTCTTTTGAGAGCAAGTCTGTACATGGATACCGACCTGTGGAGCGATGTTATGATGTTTTGATATGATAGATATTTGGGGCTTCGGCCTTTGTATAATTACGACGATGTAGGTTATGTTTTGTCGTAATAAATCATATTTTAGTAGAAAGTTTTTGTTAGCCGGGTCTCCCACGATTTACGTTGCGAAAATCCGTCACTAAATATGGTTGTAAAGTCAGGGTCATCACATAGACTCTGTATGCCTTGGTCTTAGTAGAATATCCAATGAATACCCCTTCACTGCTTTTGGATCAAATTTTCTCGATCTTCTCTATCATTTAAGACAAAGCATTGCAGCCGATAACTCGAAGAAATCCGATGTTGGGTATTCTTTTGTTGATAAGCTCGTATGGAGTTTTCCCGAATCGTTTGTGAATGCTTGTCCTGTTCTGAGTGTAACAACTGCTTCGGCCCAGAGGCAACGGGGAAGTTTTGATTGTATTAGCATTGTGTGAGCCGCTTCAACCAAGCTGCGATTCCTTCTTTCCACAACTCCATTTCGTTGGGGTGTCCTAGCTACTGAGAATTGCTGAGAGATGCCAAGTGATGAGTAGAAGTTGTCAAGCAGTTGATTTTGAACTCGGTACCGTTGTCAGTTCGGATCACTTGAACGTTGCACTCTAGCAAGTTCTGAGTTTTCTTCACAAAGTCCATGATCAAGTCTGTGGTCTTATCTTCCGTCCGAAGGAATCTTGTCCACGTATATCGAGAAAAATCGTCCACGATTACCATAACATATTTTCGTTCTGTAATGCTTTGAATTCTCATGGGTCCACACAGATCCATGTAAAGTAGTTCTCATGGTCGAGAAGTTGAGGCAACAAGCTTTATATTGTGTGATGTTTTCTTCATTTTCCCCATTTCACAGGCACTGCAGAGATGTTCTTTGTGATAATTCATGGCTGGTAATCCGTTAACTAGTTTCTCAGTGTGTAACTTGTTCAGCGTTTTGAAGTTGAGATGTAGTCTTTGGTGCCAAAGGTCACTCTGTTGGATTGAGTTCTTTGTCATGAGGCACGGTTTGGACGAGGGTTGAGTAGTCTTCAAAAATATGGTATAGAGATTTGTCATTTTGGTTCCAGTGAGAAGCTCCCTACCACCTTCATCAGTGATACTGCACCCTTCAGAATGGAAGTGAACTTTTAGTCGTCTGTCGCAAAATTGACCGATGCTGAAGAGATTGTGGCTAAGATCCTCGACATATGAAACATCCTTGATCGTCAGGTTGTCATAAATTAGATCTCCATGTCCTAAGATGGGAGCAGCGTGATTGTTCCCGAAGCACACATTTCCACTGAAACGCTCGTTGTAGTTGCTCAACAGCTCTTTTCTTTCCGTCATGTGTGTGGAGCAACCAAAATCAAGTATCCATACATGACGGATCTGCAAAATAGATTAAAAGGATTTAGGTACCCATTTCAGGAAGGGTCCTTGTAGAGTACTGGTTTAAATTGTGCTTTGATTTTAATAGTTGTCTTCGTATTTGGGGCGTTTCTGGTAATAGTCCTTAGATTAGGACTAAGTTGTATTTATACCAAGTATTGTTTGGTATAAATAGTTATGTACACTTATGAATTGAATAGAGAAAATTATTGAATTGATCCGAAATGCTTCTATTCGAATTTCTAGAGAGAGAAACACAGAAAACTTTCTCTCACTAAGATCATTCTCTTTCGAGTTCTTCAATTCATGTTTTCGATCGAAATACAAATCTTAACAATTATCATCAAAATCTTAACAATTCATTCTCTTAGAGTTGATAATCTAGGGACCTAACAATTAGTTTCAGAGCGGATTCGTTCTGTTTTGAATCAAATTTGTTAGAAATCAGATCTAATTTATTTTCTAAAACCGTACCGTGCGAAGAACAGTTTTGGCGCGAAAACTGAATTCGATCAGATAGTTCTAATTCTGTGCCTATTTGACTTGAATTTGATGTTGTTGTGCTCGCTTAAGTGCTAGACATCGTTTGCGATTAGATCAGTAACTATTAGAACTTCGAATTAGCAGAATTGGTGAATCTGGATAGTTACTTTTCGCGCAGAAGAACACTTAGAACACGTTCTGATTTTTGACCAAATTCGATATGTTTTGCTTCATGATGTGTTTAATTGCTTGTTCGTGTGTAATCAGTAGATGATTTCGAGCAAATACCGGTAATTTCACCGTCTAATTGTTGATTTTGCGTGATGATTAACTCGTATTCTGTGATTATTTGAGTGATTTCAATTTTCCTTGCTAAGTCTTTGATCGGATTAATTTCTCGATCCAAAACTCCACGTGAGAATCTTTTTTTGTCAGAATACTAAGTCAGCGCTAACTTCGCCGTCACTAAGAGCGATCTTAGTTGAAAAATTTCTCGAGCATTATCAGCTCTTTTTCGATGAGACTTATTTTGACTTTGCGCGAGTAAAGTTCTCTTTCGAAAACCATTTTCGGTTGGACTATTAAGTTTGACCTAGCGAAAATCATTTGTGCTCGAAAAACATTTTCAGTCAACAGATTTATTTTTACTCAGCGAGAAACATACTAATAGTACTGTTTCTTTACGATCGAAATAAATTCACGATCCGGAAATGTTTCTCAACCGAACGATTTTGAGCAATTATTTCGCACGAAAAATTTTCGCTGACAGTTTTACGCACGAGAACCGTAACTGCTACATATTTTTTTTCGACGATATTATTTTTGTTCAAACTTTAAAGATTGGATAAAAGATTCTCGACTACTTTCGAATCAAACGCTACTAACTAATTTGTCACTTGTGAAGTACACTACGTCTTCTCATACCTCCAATCCTTAAAAGAGGCGAATATACAGTTTGGATAAGTAGGTTCTTGAGCTTCATAGAGCTTAAAGATCAGGCTGAAAATCTACTGGCATCACTTGAAGAGGGACCCACACAGTTTTGGGTTACTCAAGAAGGTGACAACTCGAACAATCCTCCCGCGAACCCACTAGGCGACTGAAGATTCCTAGCGAGTACGATGAGGCTGAGAAACAAAGAGCAAAGGCCGATTAGCAAACAACACATTGATGCAGGGCATCCCAAATGACATCTAAAGACAAATAGACAGTCTTCCAATGGCTAAAGGGATGTGGGAGAACTGCATAGGATAATGCAGAGAACCGAAGTAGGCGACAAGGCTAAGTAGGCTAACATACTTACTGGTATGATTCCTTCAAAGCAAAGATGAGGAGAGCTTGCATGATCTTTATCAGCGGTACCTCACCCTTCTCAACGAAATGAGGAAGATTGAGATCCACAAGACTAATATGGACATGAATATTCGGTTCTTGTCCTCGCTGCCCACCACTGGAAGAAGATACCCACTCAACTCAGACAAAACAAAGATTTGGATGAGATGGATATACACGCTGTTTTGACAACCTCGCACAACACGGAGAAGATATCAGCGAGATTCAAAAGGAGCAGAGGGCAAACAGGCTGAAGACTCCATAGCTCTAGTTTCGGAGAAGAGGAGCTCCCGCACACACAAACAAAAGTATGTCAAGCTTCCCAGCTCTTCACAGGATGAGGAACCATCGAATCAGAACTTCCTTCTGACGTCAAGGAATTTGCTCAACAGTTGGCCTTAATTTCGAAAATGATGACGAAGCAGTATTTCAAGAAGAAGTCGCCATCCTCTGCTAACAGACTTCAAACTACAAGCTCGAAAAATAAAGTGAAATCAATTGAGTCCTCAGAAGCCACAACTTCAAAAGACCCACTGAAGTATTTCAACTGTGGTCAAAGTGGTCATTTCGTCAGAGATTGCACCCGTCCGAAGAAGAAGGATGCTAACTATTACTCCAGGAAGATTCAACTAACCAAACAGAAGGAAGCTAGAGTAACTCTTATTGCTGAACAGGACCACTGGCTATAGACACCTCAGATTCTAACTATAACCACGCTCTCATGGCGCGTCTCGAAGATAATCAGGAAGATGGAACTTCCGCTAGGACGGACGAAGACTATGAATCCACTTCATCTCAGGAGGTAGTATTCCGAGACTACACATTTTGACTTGTTAGTCGCTGTACAAACTATGTATGCTAACATGGTACTTGAGCAGAAACGAGATATAATTGTAGAGAAAAAGCTTCTTAGGTCTAAGGAAACCATAACTAGTCTTGAAGAAAAACTCAGGAGCTCTAATCTCAAAATAGAAGAATTAACTAAGGGACTCCAATTCCACGAGACTAGGCATATTCCATTATAAAACATAGTTTGGTAGTGAAGGAACGAGAGACAGGCTAGACAACAACCACAAATGTCTACTTAGAAACTTAGATGAGAAGAGTCACTTTAAATGTAGACTTGAAGCTGTAAGCTAGGTCACTAGTCTCGAAGATGAATTAGCTAAGTCAAATTCTAAGATTAGTGATTTAAGAAAAAGCCTAGACACCTTCAACCCGAGAAAAGCACCGCTCTAGTCAACTATCTACCTTAGACGATGAACGTAAGAAGCTATATACTAAAATTAAGTAGTAGATCTTCTTGTAAAATGGGGACAAACTGATCAGACAACATTCTTGGACCACCCAATGACATAGAATTTTATGACTACAAGTTCAGCTTAGGCTTTGAGAATCCACGGAACTTGAAGAAAGTTTATTGTAAACAACTTTATGATGTTAAGTACATGAGTCTAAGACTAACTACTCTTATGGTTTTTACTAAAGCAAAAGAAATAACCTCGTTAGAAAAAACCAAGAGAAAAACCAAGACTATGGTTCAAATTCCTTTCTCCTATGACGAATTGAACAAAAGTTACAAAACTAGGGAATTTCCCAAGGGATGTGACTTTGAATCAATTTATCTTCAAGAAGATCGTTCTACATCCGAGGAAGCACAATTTCATCACTCTGAAAATACTCTCTATATACCCCCTATTGTTAAGAAATGGAGGAGTTAAGAGTTTCACTAGACAAGGAACGAGAGAATTTCGAAGCCGAAAACAAAATGTTCTTAAAGAAGATGAAAAATCTCAAAGCTTCCTCCACCTCACAAACCATTTCTCACGCATCTCGCTCAAAAGATAATATCATTTTGCAAAGCGTGGAGAAAGAAAAATCGCCTTCTAAAGATCTGAATCCTAAGAATAACACTTTGAAAAATATTAACTCTAACCCTGGTTCTACTACGTCTACAGGGAGCGTAGTACCAGAGCTAGAGAAATCGGAGGCGAGAGCTAGTTTAAAAATAAAGGAGTCTCTAGATGTCAAAGCTACAAATTTATCTTCTCCTTCTGTAAAAATAAAGGACACTCGTAGAAATAAAGAGCCGTTTCTGATCTCAAAATCATTGCTTCTACTTGCTCCCTAAAACCTACTACCTTTAGAAGAACTAACTTCGAAATAGGCTCAATGTCTATAGTAACAAACAATCATTCTAAGACAAATGCATCTAGGATAACTCGTAGGAAATAAAATCTAGCCATTAAAAAAGCCTTTGGCACCATTTATTCATTTTCTCACCTAAGGTACCCCGTGAAGATCCAATCCCGCAAGCACCTTAGGGGACTATCAAATGAAAAGATCTTTTCCACGCTCAAGCCTACTCATGCATTTTCCCGTGTTGAAATTCATCTACTCTGCCGGGTTCATCCAAATGGATTCCTAAATCTCCGCCTAGGAAAACGAAAGCCAAAAAGGCCAAGTCTCGTACAAAGGCCAAACCCAAATCAACTTTCAAAAGTGACTTGGGTGCTAAAAACTCCTATAGGTGATAATTTAGGAAACATATCTGAACCAAAGACTAAATCTGCTAATCTGAGAGGATCGATTTTTAAGTGGGTACCTAAAGCTCTCTAATTTGTTTTTGAAGATCCATCATGTCTGGTACCTCGTCTCGGGTTCCTCCACACACATGACGGGCAATCAAGAGCTGCTGAGCAACTTATCAAGACCAATTAAATGGACAAGTCATATTTGGGAACAATGATTCGGCTCCTATACTAGGATTCGGCGATTCTGGATAATATGACTATCAAGGATGTCTCCTACGTCGAAGGCCTCCGCCATAACTTGTTCACCATAGGCCAATTCTGGAATAAAGGATTCCAGGTGGTCTTCCTTGCTGACCGGTGCAGAATTTTGGACAGTCAGGACAAAGAACTCCTTCAAGGAAAGGAAGTCAAATCTGTACACGATCAACCTGACATACGCGCGGCCTTTACAGTTGTTGCCTCATCTCTCAGACTACAATTCAGAGAACAGCCTATGGCATCAAAGCATGTCTCATCTCAACATGAAAGCTCTTCAATGACTCTCAATGAAGAAGTTGGTTCACGATCTTCCAACTATAACGTTACAAAAAGAGAATCAGTATTCGGCGTGTCAACTTGGAAAAATGAAGCGAGCCTCTCATCACGTCAAGCTAGTTACCTCTATTTCACGTCCTCTGGAACTACTTCACATAGACCTTTGTGGACCCATGCATACACAGAGTATCAACGGATGTAAGTATGTGCTGGTCATTGGTGACGACTTTTCTCGCTACACGTGGATGAAGTTCCTCCGAACGAAGGATGACAGGGGACTTAATCGTGAATTTTGTGAACTCAACTCAGAATTTACTGCAACATCACAAGTCATCCGAACGGACAATGGAACTGAGTTCAAGAATAAATTTCTCGGTGACTTTTATCAGAAACTTGAGATTAGTCAGCATTCTCAGCCGCCAAGACGCCTGAACAGAATGGGGTGCTAGAAAGGAAGAACAGAACTCTAGTAGAAGTCGTGCGTACGATGCTGATTCACTCCGACCTACATTTTCTTTGTGTCGAAGCAGTAAATACCACTTGTTTCACTCAGAACAGGACGGTTGTTCACAAGCGCTTCGATAAGAATCCGTACGATCGTTAACCAGCAAGTACCCAACATTTCATTATTCAAGGTCTTTGGGTGCAAGTGCTTTGTGGCGAACGACAGAGAGCAACGTGCTAAGTTCGACCCTAAAGCATTCGAAGACACTTTCGTCGGGTATTCTTCAACCTCTAAGGTATACAGAGTATACATCAAGTTTAACCGTACAATCAAGGCAAGCTACAATGTCACTTTCCAAGAAGTGGCAGAAATGTCTCCTGCACACCTCAGTTTAGGACCCGTGCCTAGCCAGATGACTTCTGAATACTGTCAGTTTAGAACCCGTGCTCACTGGTGTGTTGGCACAAGACCAACAAAGAGCTACAACCAGTCAAGATTCAACGTCTGAAGAAGCTATGAGATTTGCTCTAGAAGACTTGGACTCACTCTTTGAGCGCATATATCGGCCAAACAACATCGTTACCACGCCTACCGTGGAACCTCCACTTGACGACGCCGATGTCCCGAGTACTTCAACTGTCCCCACCTCACCCGATTCAGAATTACAACAAAATGTTGCTACACCAACCATGGATGCTGAGGGAATATCATCAGATTCGCTCAACTCAAGTGCATAGATAGAATTACCTCAACTCGATGAACAGCTTGCGATTAGATCTCGCTCCACAAATGGCTGATACTTCAGACTCGGCCTTGCCACATGAGCACATCCAGCCAATCAGATCATCAATAATCCTTCGTGTGGAGTACGGACAAGAAATTAGAGCGGACATTTTAGCTGCTTCTTAAGCCAAACGAGTCAATGAAGGTAGTAGACGCACTTAAGGACATGGATTGGGTAATAGCAATGCAAGACGAAATCAACCAATTCGAGCGTCTACAAGTGTGGACTTCAGTACCCCGTCCGCATGGAAAAACAATTATAGGACGAAATGGGTATTCAAGAACAAGAAAAACAAAGGAGAAGTGACCGAAAACAAAGCAAGATTAGTTGCAAAGCGATACAACCAATAGGAAGGCATCGACTATGACGAAACGTACGCTCATGTTGCCCGAATCGAAGCCATCCGCCTCCTCCTGGGGCACATAAGGACTTCAAAGTCTACCAAATGGACATCAAAACTGCCTTTCTCGATGGCGGGTTAAAAGAAGAAGTCTACGTCTCCCAACCTGAAGGCTTCGTTGATCAAGAACATTCTGATTACGTCTATCGATTGGATAAAGCACTCTATGGGCTAAAACAAGCCCCTCGCGCTTGATATGACGTCTTGAGCGAATACTTGTGAAGTATGGATTTATCCGAGGAACCATCGATATGTCTCTCTTCATTAAATGGCAAGACAAAGATCTGATGGTCATCCAAGTATACGTCGACGACATCATCTTCGGATCTACAAATCCCCGGCTATGCCAAAATTCGGAGATCTCATGAAGACCAAGTTCGAAATGAGCCACATGGGAGAAATGTAGTTCTTTTTAGGATTTCAGGTCAGGCAGCTCGAAGATGGAATTTTCATAAGTCAGACCAAGTATATCAGAGACATCTTAAAGAAATTCCATCAAGATCAGAGCAAGCCTCCCATCACTCCCATGGCAGCAAGCTGCAAGTTGGATGCCGATCCCTTTGGAAAAGCGGTCGACATCACCCTCTATTGCCGCATCATGGGTCTTTTCTGTATCTCACCTCGAGTCGGCCGGACATCATGATTGCCACTTGTCTCTGCGCCCGTTTCCACGCCGATCCCAAGGAAACTCATATGCTAGCGGTCAAGCAATCCTGCGCTATCTCAAGGCACTTCAACCTTAGTATGAACCCCAAAATCCTGACGCTGATTATGCAGGTTGCCGAATGGACAGGAAAAGCACTTCCGGTGGCGCTCAATTTTTAGGCGAAAAGCTGGTCTGCTGGTCATGCAAGAAGCAGAACTGTGTCTCAACCTCAACGGCCGAAGCAGAATATGTCGTGGCTGCCATCTGTTGTTCACAGATGCTATGGATGAGGACTCAGCTTTGCAGTTATGGGTACAATTTAAAAATTATACCCATATATAGTGATAGTCAAAGTGCCATTGCTATTACATGTAATCTTGTTCACCACTCACTCACAAAACACATAGACATACGATATCACTTTATAAATGATCACGTAGAAAGGGCACGATTGATATATATTTCGTGACCACGGAGTATCAACTAGCTGGCATTTTCACCAAGGCATTGGATGAAAAACGATCAGAAAATTAGGCATGTTGAATCTCACGTGATATGTGCTTTACCTGATCTTCTGTGTTTTCATATGCTCTATTCTATATGTTTTCTGTACTTCTTTGTTATGTCTTGCGTGAAAATTAAACCAAAATATAACACTCATAATAATAATACTAAACAAAATAAAACCTCTCAGAAATATTGTACATACTTATAATATTGTGGGGATGAAGATATCCTTAGGATGCTTAGGTCTAAGTCACAAACTAATTTCCCTGACATGCGATTGATTAATTGCTTAACTTTGTCAGTCTAAGTCGCATTCTTGTGTCTGAAGGTCATTAGTTTACTCCACTAGACACAAAGCCACTTTATATAAGTGAGGATTATAGCCTTTATTTTCTTTCTACGGATTTACTCTCGAGCGAGTCACGCATCAATTGCTTCTCTTAACTAGTTATTCTTGGCCTCATACTCGCCTTGCGTTAGACCGTTAAGAAAATGTATGGGCACTTAGGAAATTCCTCACCCAGCCATAAGTAAGTTTCCATCCTTTGACATAACCTTTAGTCATCCACTTTGAGCCTTATCTGATTCCTTTTCTTCATTTGAATCCCGTTCAGGCCTTCAATAGATAAGCACAATCTTCAGAGGGATATTCAAACGAGAAATGAGGGGGAGGAATGAAGAATAAAAAAGAAAAAAATGATAAAAAGAAGGTGGAAAGCGCACAAGGGGAATGCTCCACGCACAAAAAGCAATCCAAAATAACCTGCCCTCCCAATTATCGAGATCTTTCAGAAATCATAATAAGATGAGCATGGATCTTGCTGTGAACATCTCCTTCGAGAATCTCGTACGCTCGTCAGAACGGCTAGAAAGAGGAGCACCACGAAGTGAACTTCTCCAACAATAATCCGGGTTATATCGGGAAACGAGGAAAGGAGCACGGCCTTGTGTACGAATTCCACAACTGTGAACTTCTCCAAATTGATAATCTCTGAAACCTCTCTAGAGATTAAGAGAAGGAGCACGGTATCGGCCCGAGAACCAACAAGAAGAACTTCGCCTTAGATAATCTCTCAGCCTCGTAGAGAAGCGGAGCTTCAGCTTGAGCAAGTGTAGAAATACGAAAAGTGAAAGGACGAAAGAAGAAAGAAAGAAAATGCCGACGAAGAAGAGTGCTAAGAAAGGAAGATGAAGATGTTAAGTCCACATTCCCAAAATTTTCTTTCCCTTCCAAGTCAGAGCCAAATTAAAATCCTCCAAAGTCCCTTTGATTCCAAAACGACCGCATTTCACTTGGTGAAATGATTAAAAGCGCATCGATCACAGGTAAATTGACTTAATATTCCTTGTGCTGACTTGAGTGATATACATATAAAAATCTCAAGTTAACATAATTGAGCGCTAGAGCGAACCCGGTGAGAGTGTCGAATGGATCATTCTACGAACTTAGGACTATAGTTTGTTGACATTAGACATGCCTAACCGCCGGTTAACCGTAAACGGCGTTGGTAACCGGCGGTTGGCGAGAGAGGACTAACCGCCGTCTAACCGGCCGGGGGCGGTTGCCGGTTAGCCGCCCCCGGTTGACGGTTAGAGTAACGGCGGTTAAGGTTAACCGGCGGTTCCAACCGCCGATTTTTTATTTTTTTTTTATTTTTTTTATTTAATGTTTTAATAAAGTTAGGTTTAGTATATTATTTGATCGAATTATGTATCGAAATCCTGTAATCTACTATATAATTGTAAGACAATTAAAAAATCTTACAACATTTTAAACGAACTTGTACTTGTACAACACAATATGTAGACAAAATTTAAATAACAAATTACAAATTTACAATACAATACAATATACATCTACGCAAATTTGAGTCGCTTTGTACGAGAAAGATTCAACAAGTCCAATCGCCTAGTCTGGGCGACTGGACTGTTGAAGCCCATCACGTGCTAAGCCACATTTGCAAATCTTCGCAAATCTTGAAGTATCGGCAAAGCAAGTGCATGTGGGGAAGCAGCGAATGATTTCAAGAACGCTGATGAATCAACTATCAAGTACGATCCGTCAACGTATCCTGAAATCACACGTTGCTAACTTGGATTGCACTTGTGCAATTTACAGCAGTGCAGCCGCAGGTGCAGTGCATGGGAGAAAGCACGAATGATCTCAGGAGCTTTAACGAATCAACTGTCAATTATGATCCGTTAAAGCATCCGAAGATCACACGTTGCTAACTTACTTGCACTGCTCTCGCGAAACCCCTCTCTTCGTAATCTTCTTCCCTATAAAAAAAAATGCATAAAACATGCATGAGTTACATTATATAATTTTAAAAGAAGTACAATATGCAATTATAGAAATATTTACTTATCTTTTTTCGGGCTTCGTCGTGAGTCGTGACTCGTCGCAATAGCCTTGTTCAAATTAATTAGTACCTGAAAATAACAATTCATTAGTGTGCCATATAAAAGCATATAAATATTTGTACAAAAAAAATAAGTTGTTGGATTGGATACTTATCTTTTTCGGGCTTCGTCGTCGTAATAGGCTTGTTTAAATAAATTAGCACCTGAAAATAACAATTCATTAGTTGGCAATATAAACATAATTAAATATTTGTACGGAAAAGAAAAATATAATAGTTGGACATTTATCTTTTTTCTGGCTTGTTGGTTGATGTGGAGTCCACGCCTCGCCGAATGCCTCTAATAATCATCACCGTCGCCACCGCCGTTGCCGCTCGTCTCTGTGCCGGTGGTGTCCTCCAAAAGGTCGTCAGGCGAGTCGTCTCGTGCCGGTGGTGTCCTCCAAAAGGTCCATCGAACTCCGTATATGCGATCAAGCGCTTTTGCATCGTCCACGAATCATCGACCCAATGGCATGTCACGCCCATGTAATATGAACGTTGCCAATGATCGCTCCATATATCGGAGCAAATCGACACGGAAGTTCCTAAACTACCTAATAAAGCTACTAAGTCGCGCTTAAGCGCGAGTACTGTCTTCCTAGTATCCCGCGTCAGGGTGCTCCTCGAAACCTTCTTCGCCTGAGGGTTGTACGCGGTCTTGATCCAATGCTCGTAGATCGGATCGTCGGCAAATCGAAATGGAAGGTGCTTCGCGGCTACGAACTTGGCAAGCTCCCGTCGCGCAAGGTCCTCGTTGTAGTGAAACAACGACGTTGCGCTTCCGCTCCCGACCGCGCGATCCCGACGCGGACGAGTCCGTTCCGCCGAACATTTGCTGTTGGTTTTGTGCTACCCCTAACTTAGGCGGGTGTTTCGAACGGAGATGGAATTCATTGACCCATATCCGCCCCCTTTCTAAAATTATACTCCTTACCACAGTAATTACAAATAGCTTTAAATTGATTAACTATACTAGTAGGTACCTTCCTGTAGTGTACCGCGAAGATGTCCGACTGTAACCGTCGGGCGGCGCCGCCGCCCGGTTTGCGTAGGCGCTTCCTCCTCCGCCTCCGCATGTTGCGCCTGCGCGGCATGCGAGCTTGCTCCGGTGATGGTTCGAACTGGGCCTGCTCCTCTTTAAGTCGCCGCCGAGCACGTCGGCGATATCCAAATCCAAGAACTCGTTCGGGTCATATTGTTGGTAGTCATCTTGCGATGAACTACCAACGACTTGCTTCCCTTTGCTGGCCCTCGATTCACGAGAACCACGTCGGCCACCACCACGATCCATCTAAAAAAATCTACACACGGATACGAAAAATACGGTTAGATAAAAAACTAAAAAGGACACAAGAGGATACCAAGAGTCGGGCCGAGGCGGTGGTGGTGCGGCACGGCGGCGGTGGTGGTGGTGGGTGCGGCGGTGGTGGTGCGGCACGGCGGCGGCGGCGGCGCGTGGCTGCAGCGGCGGCGCGGTGGTGCGGCGGTGGGGGTGAGGTGCGGCGGTGGTGGTGCGGCAGTGGTGGTGAGGTTGGCGCGGTGGTGCGGCGGTGGTGGTGAGGTGCGGCGGTGGTGGTGGTGGGGCGGTGCTGGGGCGGTGGGGGCTCGCGGCTGCGGAGGTGGCCGGCGGCGGCGCGCGTCGCGGCTGCGGGAGGTGGTCGGCGGCGGGAGTTGTGGTCGGCGGACGGCGGCGCGGCGGGTGGTGGTCGGCGCGGGGAGAGAGAGCGAGAGAGAGAGGCGAGAGAGAGAGGCGAGAGGTGAGAGAGCGAGAGAGAGAGAGAGATTCAGACAGAGGAGAGCGTGCGAGAGAGAGAGATGAGAGACGAGAGTGAGAGAGAGTGAGAGAGAGACATATATTTAATAAAAAAATTTCTAGCCGTTGTAACCGGCGGTTTTGGCGGTTAACCGCCGGTTGACCGGACAAACCGCCGGTTACACGGCTAAATTATTTATTTTTTTTAAATAAACCGTAGGCGGCAAATTCAAATTTTGAAATTTGAATTTTTTTTTAATTGTTCAACCGCCGGTTAACCGCCTAACCGGCGGTTGGCAACCGGCGGTTTGCGGTTGGTCAAATCGACCAACGCCCTGTAACCGGCCGTTCGCGGTGGCCGGTTACGGTTGTTGCCGGTTACGGTTTATAACCGTAACCGGCGGTTCCGTAACCGGCGGTTACAAGGTTCAACCGCCGGTTACGGTTATAATGGGCATGTCTAGTTGACATGACTTGACGGCATTTGGTCTTTCCACGTGCCTTGTGAAATTTTAGGCATGACACTGATTGAAGCAAAATAATCTGACCCCATACTATTAATAATATTAATATATACATATATAAGAAAATTAAAATAATATAATATATATATATATATGATACTATTTTTTTTCTTGAATTATCTTTCTTTGTTTTTTCTTATATTACATAATACAAAATCCCTCATTTTGACATGCAATTTTAGTTTTGCATATGCGCTGAATTGAATAAATGCGAAATTTTTATTCTCACAAAATCGCACATTCTGAATGCATGATTAGCTTGCATTGGAACTGAATAGATTAAGTGCGTATATTTTTTTGCTCATACGCTCTCGCAATATTTTAATACATGATTAGGGGACCATGTATCTAGGCTAAAATGATTAATTGCAGGTTATATGTTTGTTACATTTACAAATCATGCTATAAGCTCCAAATATTATTGACGTGGTCTCTAAGTGCTTCAGAACTTTTTCTCGAATACATCCAATGTGGAGGACGTCACTATTGTTGGTCCACTGTTGCCAAACAAGGATCAAAAGATTATTAGAAATCTTAAAAGCGTATGAAGCACCTTGAGTGTGTGTTTGTTTGTGTTTAACGAGAGCGGCTTCAAACTAAATTCTTTTGATAAACCCTAGCAAGGGTAATTATGGGCTTTATATACCACATTTAATTGGTATATAAAGCCAAAGTACCAAACTTCTACTTAATACAATTTGTCTCCCCAAAATACTACAACCCAATAATATCAAAATATAAACCCAAGACTTGAATAGATAGAGGACACTATAATTAATTCCTAACAATCTCCCCCTTAGTGTCCTCTTCCTCTTATTGGCGTCTTCTGGCTCTTCTTTTTCTTGGGGCTCACCAGCACGTAAGGAGACTTTCTGAGTCCAAGGAAGTGCTCATACGATCACAAACTTCTTTGAAAAGATATTTTCTCAGAGATGGATCGATCAGCTTCATGTATTTTGCTTGGCCTTCGTGTTCTTCGTATCTTAGCTGGTCGAGAATGCTTTTGAGTTTCTTTCGAATGAGCAGGAGGGTTCCGTTGCTGAACTTGTTAATCTTTGATGTTTTCATTAGCCTCTTCTCTCCCCTGTAGTTAATGTAGACACTGACGGATCGTCGTCTTCATTGATTACGTGGCCTTCACCAAAACTTGGGTCTGGGATTTCGAAGGATGTCTTCGTGAGATTTACCCTCTTCATGTTGTTTTGCACTGCCATTTGGAGGTCGTGTTTGCGTTGAATTTGACTTGGCGCATTATAAATCGCATAAGAGCGACGTATCCAATCTTGAGATTTGGATTCTGAAGTGTTCCAAGGAGCCTGTAGCTTTCCAGCATCTGATCAATGTCTTCACTTCTGATGTAGGAGAGATCGCCTTCAGTCAGTTCATCGATCTTTCCATCTTCTCGCTGCACCTTGTAGATAGGGAATTCGTAGAAGTCAAGGCGAGTTCGTCGTACTCCCACTACTGCACTGATTCTGGCTCTTTCCTTCTCTTCTCTTCGAAGAATATCAACATCAGCTCCTTTCCTTTGAGCATAAGTCCTCGACAAAGAGAGAGCAGGTAAGGAATAGCGGTTGGTATTGAGAGATGAGTTAGGCCTCTGTGTTCAAGCTCGTCTAACTTCTTGATCATATCTTCCTTCCTCCAGTTCGTATCTCTTCTTGATATGTAGCAATTACTTTGGCATTTTCCCATGGCAGTTTCAGTTCTTCTCTTATCTTCAACTTCAAGGGGGCACTCCTCATCGACAACGGTATGTTTGAGAAGCTCGAAAAGTTCTGGAATTTCAGCTTCGTAGTCTTCACCTTCCTCGAGTTCACCATCGTCGATAAGGGCTAGGTTTGTGTTTGCCTTCATCAGAAAGAATATGGCATTCTCCATTAGGCCTTTGGCTTTGGCTGGATCCATCGGCTTTGTTATCCAATCATCGTTGAAGATTACTTTTCAACGGTAGTGTGAGGATTATAAAGCTCTTCGAGAGTACGGTTGGTTCATCTGTCTGAAGGGATAGGATTGGGGATGATGAAGTAAATAAATGACTTCTTTGGCTTGTGGAACAAGGAAGGGAAAGGCTTATAGTGGCTAGGTCGTGGGAGGTGGAAGATGTAGTGTGGGCTGGTGAGGAGGCCTGCTGGATTGTTTTGGTAGTAGTTCGGGTGGATTTTTGGTTTGTGTAGGTGCTTTGGTTCGAGTTGTCTACTGCAGTTGAGGCTGGTGCTCTTGTGTCTTGTCCCATTCGGGACGGCCCTCGTCTTCCGGGTCGTCACGTGGTTGGCCAGATGGCTGGGCCTCACCTCGGCAGGTGGACGGAAGCTCTAGAAGTCTAAGCCTCACTTCATATTCGGTGAGCTTTGGTGCAGTGCGGAGTCTGGGCATCACGACATCAATGAATTCCGTTACGGGAACGTTCGATGGACCTCCATCGGGATCAGCAGGCGGATCAGGTCGAGGACGTTCTTCTTCGGTGATGGGGCTTTGCCTTTTGTCGCGAGTCAAAGTACCAAATGCATTGTACACTTGGGTCTTGATGTGTCTTCGAGACTTTTCGCGAACTCGTCAAGTCTAGCATCGAGCTTGGCCTCCGTCACGAATGGGGAAAATAACGGAGCGGTGTCACGAAGACTTGAGAAGATGGTGCTGATGTGCCGCCCGTTTGCACAAGACTTGAGAAACCGGGGCCACGTAGGCTCATCGTTGACATCGATGCTGAGACGGACTCAGATCGATGGCCCAATGTAGCAGCTGTGGTGATGTTGACTGCTGTGGGGCTTCCGCTCTGGCCCTGACTAGTAGAGAGTACGAGCGTTCGGGATAGATCACTAAGACCTATCGGTGCGGAAGAAAGTGTATGTGTCCTAGAAAATGGAAAAAATATAGGTGGTGAGGGCACTAGACACGTCGTGGTAGTGTGAGGACTGCTTGATTCAACACAATCCGAATAGGTGGTGATGGCTGTCGGGGCTCTTGTGTGTGTGAAACAATCATCTGTTGGGAGATGATTGAGTGGCTAGGTTGGGTACTTTGCGCGAGTGGACCAGATGTCGCGCCTTGTACTCGGGGGAAGACAAAGTCCTCTCCTTTACCTATGGGCTCGGTCTGGGCTATTTGTGGACTGGAGGAAGGAGGAGGACGGTCGTGTTTGTCTTTGGTACGCCGTTCCTTCTTGCTGCTTCCGTCGTCCCCTTTCAATTTTCGCTTGTGTTTTCGTTGTGGGGATGCGGGTCATCCTAGACCAAGACTTGGCTGATGGGGTTGACTTGTCCCTGGGTTTGAACGGGGATGTGTTGAACCATGGGGATGTCTTCAAGGTTGTTTGCTCGTAGGTAGGCCTGAAGCACGGGATCTGTTTTGTCGATGAGTTGAAGAAGATGCTCACCCAAAATCATGGCCTCTTGTTCAAATTAGGACTTGGTCTTTGTTGATTGTATTTTGCCGAGCTGTGGGATTGGATAGCTTTCTGTTTGGGGTCAGCGCTTGATAAATGAATTTTGCACTATAAATTATACTCCGTTAAGCACATTAATGGTTGATATTAATTTAAATTTCTTCGAATATTATGCTTTTACGCTTATGTTGCATATTCAACAGATATTGGAGAAAAGAGTTACAACCGACGGACTTGAAAAGAATCGAGGTTCTCCAAGACCATCAGTTTCAAGCCCATTTAAAAGCCTTAGGCCCAAGACCACACAACCCAGTACAATGCTCATTTAGATGATTGCCCTCAAGAGGAGATAAGGATCGATGGTATCATTTTTCTACGTACGCACACACATCGCAGCCAATTGAAGAAGTTGAACAATCGACAATCACAATCATACAGAAGGCTCGATGATGACTTGCTCATCCTCTAAGTAGACACGGTTCTATAAATGGAAGCATAAACACGTTGGAAGGAGGGGGTGGAGACGACTGAGAAAAGAGAGTCGAGGGCAACTTTGGTGAGCTAAGGCCGCGCACAATCATATCAGGTAGCTCACGTCTCACATCCATGCTACATAAGTCATACACACACAGCTGAACCAACCACCTCCCCACATCACGCCATCACCTACACGAACACTTCTCGGTAGTAGAAGAGGAAAGAAATCCGAGCAAGGCAGTCGTGCGCTTTGACAAGCTGATTCCAGTTGGCTGTGAAGGGCGACGACTGCTGTTTGGGCTGAGAGCAAGAGCCGTGGGCAGTGGAAAATAAGGACAAGGAAGGGAAAAGTTGATCGCTCACCACCTGCTCGACAAAACTTCTTAACGAAGGATCAACCACATTGGCAAAATTCAGGGAAGAAATTATGATTTTCTCGTAGTAATTTACGCTTCTAGTCATGTTGATGTTTCGTATGAGTAGCTAATCTCGTAGTATTTGAGGTAAAGATGAACCCTAGCGATACCGTATGTGTTTAAAAGTATTATTGTTTTGGCTATTATTACGACTCAGTTATGAATTACGATATTGTTTTAATTATGTCTATGTAATTAAGGTAACTTTGGGAAATCGAAAGCTACACTCGAGAGAGGGGCTAACGATTAGACCACTCGTAACGAGCCGAATAAATTCATCGCTAGAGGTAGGTGGAACTATCCCGCTGGATTAGAGTCAAATCTAATAGCAGGATTCATCGTTATTTATTGCGGTCTGTAATTAAGTAAGTTAGGAAGCTTGCCCAGGTACTTAAAACGTAGATTAGTTGTTACGAGTCGAAGCGAGTAACCGCAGTTTCGCCCAATCGCAGAAGCCCGTATACATACCATTGGAATCCTCATGGTCTAATAATTAGCTGAACTATATAGCTTGTTTGTCGTTCTATCGAGCTAGGGGGATTCAAAGTCTCAAATACGTTGGCTTTATAAATCGTCCCAACCCGCTTATCGCTATTTTGTTAGATTTTTATTTTTGCTTTATCATTTATTTTAGCAAACAAAAAAATATTTACTAGAATATTTGAGCGACGATTTTCTGAAGTATATAGTTCCTTTGGGTTCGATACTCGAATACTTGCCATTTCTATACTATTTTCGATAGGTGCACTTGCATGTTGGACGTAGGTAGTTTGTCGATATTCGTTTTACTTTTATTACTCGATCCGCTCGATCAAGTTTTTGGCGCCGTTGCCGGGGAACTATTAATATTTGGAAAACTTTAGGTTATTATTGTAGCTCTATTATTATTATTATTGGTATTATTATTATTGTTATTTTTATTGTTATTATTATTATTACTGTTATTATTTTTGTTATCATTATCATTATTATTATCGTCGTGATTATTATTATTGGTATTATTACATTAATATTTATTATTATTAATATTTTTATTATTATTTACGAGTATTTTTTCCTCTCTTGTTATAGGTAAACCGCAGGCAAAGTACTCGCGAGAAATGTATGACGTCACCGAGATAACTTCCTTCAATGCTAAGCTCGACGCCCTACAACAACAAATTACATCGGACGGCCTTCGAATGCAGACCTTAATGAATTTGTTCTTAACGAATCATGCATCAAAGCAAGCCGTTAACGATGTACAGTTGCAGCTGGCCCCTTTACCCCTATAGCTGTCGCACCTCCCTTCACATACCAGAAGTATGTCCCGCCATGCAATATCTACAGTGGAGGCCACGATGCATCTCACTGTCCATCCACTCTCTCGATTGACTATGTCGATTATATGAGAAACTATCAAGAGGAGCAAACTTTTCCCAAGTTCACCCGAACCTGAGCTACGAAAATCATCAACAAGCTCCTCCAATATTTCAAAATCAAAGAGCTCAAGCATACCAAGGGGTAAATGCTAAGGAAAGTCCAGAGGCCCATTTAGATAAGCTCGAAGATATGTTTCTCGTGTTGATGGAGAAGCTTGATTCTCGCTTGGATAGTCAAGAAGTTCGGCTGCAAAGTGCCAAATCTTCCTTGAGAGCATTAGAGAAGCAAGCCGGAGAAATAGCTAGAACTATCCAACAACGCAAGCTAAGTGCATTACCTGTCAATACGGAGACAAAACCAAAGGAGTATTGCCATGACGTTACACCAAGGAGCAGGGAGGAGGTTGTCCCAAGATCGGCGGTCAACGTCTATCAACCAAAAATTCCATTTCTGGTAGCCCTAACACGGGGAATACCAACAGATCCATTTGAAAAATATCTTGCCGAGTGCCAAGAAGGAACCTGCAGAGAAGAACGATGCCGAGATCCATGAGGAGAAAGTAGAAGAGCAAGTGAAGAAAGTTGTAACGAATCCTGTGACGGAAGAAGTTCATGTCAAGGAAGATCAAGTTGACAAAGAAAAAGAGGTCACGACTAAGCCCCCTGTGAAGGCGAATCAACCGGAGATCCAATACCCAACTATGCTAAACAAGGATATGGTTTTCGATGAGTACGGTAAATTTCAATCTCGTCTCAAGCAAATACATATTAACTTACCGCTTGTCAAAGCTCTTGGACAGGTACCCCAATATGTGAATAGCACAAGGACTTACTCATGAACAAATGCAAGCTCGATGTTATTTCTTATCAATCAAGGATGATTACATGTTAGAAATTGTGTGAGTAATTAGGATACATATGCGTAGTCTACTTCTTTCTTACATGATGAACTTGACGATACCTGATAGATTCATACACATAACCCTATTTTTGTGAGATTTTTTGAGCCTACGAGCTTTTTGCTCACTTCTTTGGTTGTGTGAATCGTGCTTAATTTATTTCTCTTCAGAACTTGCTTGTGTATTACGTTTGAAACTACTTAAAGTGTGATTGCGTGAAAATGAGGAAGGCATTAGGAATTCTGTCCATAGCCAAAGTATCCAACCACGACTGGCCCCGTAGTTAGCTACTTTGAGCCTGAGCCTTTTATTTGACAAAATCGGGAATTACAAACCGCTGACCTGAGAAGTTTTTAGATATCATCTTACCCAATTAATAGAGAAAGTGGAGGCTGAGTGCCAATGTCGAAAAGCGTAGCCCGTCCGTTGTTTAAAAAAAATCTCCTTTAGATAATCTGTCGTTAAGAACTCCTCCAACGATAATCTTCCACCCGCAAAGGGACTGAGAGAAGAGGGACTTAATGACACGAGAAGAGGAGCTTAGTTACGTGGAAAAGATGTTAAGAACCCTTCCTCGATAATCTCTTAGGCTTAAAAAAAAGATGAGAGAAGAATGGATTAGCCAAGGTTAAAAAAATCCAAGATGGCAAGAGCTAACCACGATGTATGCGGCGCGCTATCGAACAATGGCACGACACCGACATGACGCCTTTGATATTTTCGATTGAAGTTTATTCTCCAATATAGTTAGTTGAGCAATATTATAACACGGTAAAGACCTTCGGATTCACACTTGATCATTAAAGGTAGTATATTTACGAATCACTTGCAAGCTTATGGTAGAGATTAGATTAGTGCATAGCCGAGCGATATCACCGACATCTTAACCCATACACCTAGTGATTTGAGTGAATCAATGTGAGGTACGAATTTTGATAGGTATTGCTAAAGAAAATCGTGTAGTTAGGCGTTGATTTCAAATATGCTTTCCGACTTTATTTGCATTTTCTCCTACGTGATTTCGTTCTTGATTGATATGTTGCATGATTTATTCTTTTATATGCCATTATTATTTCTTTGCTTGGGGGCAAGCAAACACTTAAGTGTGGGGAGATTTGATAAATGAATCTTGCACTATAAATCATACTCCGTTTAAGCGCATTATCAGTTCATATTAATTTAAATTTATTCGAATATTATGCTTTTACGTTTATGTGGCATATTCGACAGATATGGAGAAAAGAGTTACAATCGACGACTTGAAAAGAATCGAGGTTCTCCAAGTCATCGGCCTAAAAAAACAATTGGGCTGAAGAATAAAATTCAGCCCATCAATTTCAAGCCCATTTAAAACCCTTAGGCCCATGACCAGATCAACCCAATACAATGCTCATTTAGATGATTGCTCTCAAGAGGAGATATGGATCGATGGTATCATTTTTCTACATACGCACCCACATCGCAGCCAATTGAAGAAATTGAGCAATCGACAATCACCATCATACACAAGGCTCGATGAAGACTTGCTCATCCTCTAAGCAGCCTCGGTTCTATAAATGGCAGCATAAACACGTTGGAAGGAGGGGGTGGAAACGACCGAGAAAAGAGAGTCGAGGGCAGCTTTGGTGAGCTAAGGCCGCGCACAATCATATCAGGTAGCTCAAGTCTCACATCCACGCTACATAAGTCATACACACACAGCTGAACCAACCACCTCCCCACATCATGCCCTCACCTACACGAACACTTCTCGGTAGTAGAGGAGGAAAGAAATCTGGTCAAGGCAGCCGTGCGCTTTGACGAGCTGATTCAGCGGTTCGAAGGGCGACGTCTGCTATTTGGGCTGAGATCAAGAGCCGCAGGCAGTGGAAAAGAAGGACAATGAAGGGAAAAGCTGACCGCCCACCACCTGCTCGACAAAACTCCTCAACGAAGGATCAACAACATAGGCAAAATTCCGGGAAGAAATTATGATTTTCTCGTTGTTATTTACGCTTCTCGTCGTGTTGATGTTTCGTATGAGTAATTAATCTCGTCGTATTTAAGATAAAGATGAACCCTAGCGATACCGTACATGTTTAAAAGTATTATTGTTTTGGCTATTATTACGACTCGGTTACGATATTGTTTTAATTATGTCTATGTGATTAAGATAACTTTGGGAAATCGAAAGCTACGCTCTAGAGAGGGTCTAAAAATTAGACCACTCGTAAACTAGTGGAATTCATCGCTAGAGATAGGTTGAACTAACCCACCGGATTAGAGTCAAATCTAATAACGGGATTCATCGTTATTTATCTCGGTCTATGATTAAGAACTTAGGGAAGCTTGCCCAGCTACTTAAGACGTAGAATAGTTGTTACGAGTCGAAGCGATTAATCGCAGTTTCGCCCAATCGTTGAAGACATACCATTGGGATCCACATATTCTAATAACTAGCTAAAATATATAGCTTGTTTGTCGTCCGACCGAGCTAGGGGGATTCGAAGTCTCAAATACGTTCGCTTTATAAATCATCCCAACCCGCTTATCGCTATTTTATTAGATTTTTGTTTTTGCTTTATCGTTTATTTACTTTATCGTTATTTATATTTTTAGCAAACAAAAAATATTTACTAGAATATTTAAACGACGGTTTTCTGAAGTATATAGTTCCTTTGGGTTCGATACTCGAATAGTTGCGATTTCTATACTATTTTCGATAGGTACACTTGCCTATTGAGCGTAGGTAGTTTCTCGATATTCGTTTTATTATTACTCGATCCGCTCGATCAGCGCTCGATCTTGGGGTGGAGATCCAAGAATTACTGAACAAAGATGGGAAGCCATCGTAGGTATGGGAGCACTCTGTTTGTCGATCCTACCGTCTTCTTAACTGGTCAAGAAGGTCAGACCAAATAAGTTGGCCGACATCGTAATTCTTGTTGAAGGCTATGCCATGGAATATTATCATAATTTGACGTTTGCACCGATCCAACCCAGTGTGCTTCGGAGATAAGCACTTGTTGATGATGAGGAAAAGGGTTCGACAGGGTTGGGGTATGTCTTTGGCTGAGAAGTCTGGAAGATGAACGGATTGTTGTGTGTTTAGTTTGTATCCCATGAAAAGGAAGTCTGCGATAAGCTCATCATTAGAGGGTTGCGGGTCGTAGTGTGGTGAGATTGGGAGGTTTAGTTGTGATCGAATTATGGTTGGTGTTAGGATAACTATGGTTTTGTCGATGTAGGCTGAGAGTTTGGTTGGTTTTGGATTGTTTGTCGGGTTTTGAAGAGTGGCCCAAAATTGTTGACATAAACTTCAGGGACACACTCGGTGATATTTAGGAGAATTTTTAGGAGATGATTTTTGTAGGATTTTGGGGATAATGGGGTCTGGGCAGGATGTGTTTTCAAAGTCTAACTGCACGTTATTGGGTAGTCGTTGTGCCCAATCTTGAGAAGGGAAAGCTTCGTCGGTTTCTCGCACCATATTGAAGAATCTGTAAAATAAGATCAAACTATCAGTAAGCACTTGCTGATTAACTCAATCATCATGAAGCCCAGAAATAAATTTCTAAGATTGGGCAAAGTAACAGTTAATTTGTGTAATGATTGAGTAGAGGTCGCACAATTGTAAAAATATGTATGTTACGAGACTTAGAGAATATGAGCAAATTAATTTTGATGACAATCGGGTGATGAAATTTGGATTTGCAATGAACTAAGAATCGTGTGAAATTTCAAAATCGGACGAAGTCAGAAATGTAACTGGAGAGAATCGAGCGAATCGGGCGAATGTAATTTAGTGAAGATGCTAAGTATGTTAAATCGGGCGATTGAAATTGAACTTTCAGTTAAAGTTGATCGAGTCGGGCGATTTTGAATACGACTATAAGTAAAATGGACGAAATCGGCCGATTTAATCAGAATGTAGAATGGGGCGATTGAAATTAAGTGCAATCAAAATCGACGAAACCGAGCAATTGAATTAGGATGTAGAATCGGGCGATTTAAGACGTTTATCCAAAATTGCTGAATGAAGGGAAATCGGGCGAAGGGAGTTCGAAACTCGAAATCGACTGTAAAATGGATGGAATCAAAAGCAATCAAAAGCAATCGAAAGCAAAGTGGGCAAAAGATATTAGTATTGTTAAAGAACAAATCAGTAAACATCTGTAAAGAGACTTGTTGTCAATTCGAACTGATGAAATCAGGATTCAATGTGAACGAACTCTTGAACCCTAAACAGCAAATCCTTCAAAAATGAGTAATAAATCAATTAATTCTTGCAGATTCAGTGATATTCCTTACCGAGGATGAGTGGGGATTTGCAGAAAGCTGGTGAGAAGACGGATTTAACAAGATAAATGACGAGAGATGTTCGAATTTTTGAGAGCTTTTAAACAGGAATCACGAGAAGTTGGGGAAAGTGATGAGGAATCGGGCGAATCGCTATATATATGAGGTGGAGCTGAAGAGATTCGGGCGATTTCGGAATTGGGCGATTGGCAAAATCGTCGAGAAATGGACTTTAGCTGAATGGCAAAATCGGGCAAAATCGGGCAACTGGAAGAATCGGGCAATTTTATAAGTCGGTCGATTTTGAATAATCGCCGAAAGGTATTTTAAAGAAGGTAATTTTGTCGGTCGATTCCTGAATCAGACGATTCTTGGATTCGTCGAGATGAAGTTGAAATCGAGCGATTTAGCTTTTAAACAGTTTTAATAGTTTATTTTACAAAAATTCTAACTAAGAATTTCGACCGAAAAATCGATTAAAGAAGAGTTGAAGAGAATCACCCTAAACTGTCATTGTGAAATGTTCTACGAATCTATAACACAAAAACCAATAATTAGCCCAAAAAAATATCAAATCGACTAATTTTTCAAAATTGATCGTGTGAGGTGAAATCTGATAATCGACAAAGAGTGTCGCTTTCTTTCGCGGCACTGAACCCTCAAGTCAAAAATTCGTCTGAATTGATTATGTTTGTCGAGATAATAATGATTTAGGTGTTAAATTCATGCCTATAAATAGACATGACTCGAACGGCACCACGATATCAATGGCAACTTATTCGTTTTCTATCATCACATACTTAAACTTTTAGCGCACAGAGATGAATTGGATGCAGCAGCAATATCATGAAAAAGAGAACAATGAACATGCAAGGTTAAGGCGTAGTTTTAAATGCAATTTGGATATGTCGGTGCTCGAGCTTTTCTTTCTTATGTGTTTATTTGTCGCTTTAATGGCTGTTCTGTTTTGGGTTCTTACAAGGCGTACTAGCCTTTGAGAATGTTTTACGTATTTTGATAATGTGACCTTCATAGTTCGCGTTGTGAGAGTGTTTTTCGCATTTTGAGGGTAATTTACGTATTCGTGTAGTGAAAGTGGTTTTCATATTTTGGAATCTTCACATAACGTTTAACGGGTTCGCGAAAAACCGCTATTCCCCCTCAATATTCGCGAAAAAATCGCAGAGAAATATATTGAGAGAAATGATGTCTCGATTCATAAGTTCAGTTGATTTAAGAGTTCAAAATTTCGGCCGATGCGCAGTTTTACCTAGAAAAACATAACAATCTGAAAATTTTAGTTCAAAAATTTATTAAAGGAAAATTAACTAAAACTTTAAAACTCCCCCTAACTTAGTGCATACCGTTCAGACGCTCCCCCTAGGTTAGGGTTAGACTTGCACAAACTCTCCCTCAATTTAAGCATATATATTATCAAGCTCCCCCTTAATTTAAGCAAAGAAAGTTCCCTTAGATTTAGAAAAAGATTGCTAAGTAAGACACCAAATATTTACACTTTACAAAAGACGCCGTAGAGTTAAATTGCCTAAGGTTCGCGATTCAGCATGCACATCTCAGATACAAGAAAATGGAATCGTGTTTCATCCAAAACCTTGGTAAATAAGTCAGCCAACTGAACCTCAGTATTTACGAAGTACATAGCAATTGTGCCCTTCTCCACATGGTCTTTTATAAAGTGATACCTAAGATCTATGTGCTTTGTGCGAGAATGGTGAACAGGGTTACAAGTGATAGCAGTTGCACTCTTTGAGTCGCTATATATTGGAATATTATTGAAATCAAACCCGTAATCCTGTAGTTGTGTTCGCAACCACAGGACTTGAGAGCAGCAACTGGCGGAGCAACGTACTCCGCTTCGGCAGTGGAGGTGGAAACACAGTTTTGTTTCTTGGATGACCAACTTACTAATCACCTAAGAATTGTAGACCTCAAGATGTACTTTTTCTGTCCATTTTACATCCTGCAAAATCTGCATCAGTATAACCAAGTAATTGAAAATTTGAGTTCTTAGGATACCATAATCCGATTATTGGAGTTCCTTTCAGATACTTCATTATTCTTTTCACAGCTAGCATGTGTGACTCTTTTGGATTGGCTTGGAAGCGAGCACATAGACATGTGGAGAACACGATGTCAGGCCTACTTGCTGTCAAGTACATGAGCGATCCGATGATTCCTCGATATGTTGTTGGATTGACTGGCTTTCCATACGAGTCCGAGTCAAGCTTGCAAGAAGGAGACATCAGGGTGTTCTTCCTTGTTGAGTTATCTATTTTGTACTTATTGAATATGTGGTGGATGTATTTTGATTGACTAATGAAGATGCCTTCTGGAAGTTGTTTGACTTGAAGTCCAAGAAAGAAGTTGAGTTCTCCCATCATGCTCATCTCGAACTTCGTCTTCATTAGATCACCGAATTCTTTGCATAACTTATGATCATCCAAAAATCATGTCATCGACATATATCTGAACAAGGAGAAATCCTGATTTATGTCTTTTGATGAAGAGTGTTGTGTCAATCTTCCCTTTCATGAATCCTGACTTAAGCAAGAAATCGGAAAGTGCCTCATACCAAGCACGTGGGCTTGTTTAAGTCCATAGAGACCTTCTCTAGAAAGTACACGTAGTCAGGGAGAGTTTCGCTCACAAAGCCTGCAGGTTGCGCTACGTAGGCTTCTTCTTTCAAGACACCATTTAGGAAGGCTGTCTTGACGTCCATCTGGTAAACAGTGAAGTTCTTGTGGGCAGCATAAGCGAGAAAAGTCGAATGGCCTCGACTCGAGCAACGGGGGTAAAGGTTTTATCGTAGTCGATTCCTTCTTGTTGATTATAACCTTTTGCCACATATCCAACCTTGTTCCTAATGACAATCCCATCTTCGTGTCTATTGTTTTTGAAAACCCACTTTGTTCCTATAATGGTTTTTGCCCGGAGGTATTGGGACTAATCTCCACACTTTGAGTCGCTCAAATTGATTTATTTCTTTTTGCATGGCTTGTATCCAATCTGGATCTGCTAATGCATCTTCGATCGTATTTGGTTCGTTTTGACTCAGAAAACAGGCATATAGATTCTCGTTTATTGTTGAGGAGCGTGTGCTAATTCCTTGATTTGGATCTCCGATTATTTGGAAAGTTGGGTGAGCTCTAGTCCATTTCCTTGTGTAGGGAAGTGGTTGAGTTGATTCTTCGCTGTTTTGTTCCTCACTCATTTCAGTTTCGTTGGCACTAAAGATCTCAATGAGGGTTTTGAGCTTCGTTTCCTGTATTATTCGACGGAGTATTCTCTAAGTCTTCATTGTGAACTGGCTGAGGGGTAATGGTAACTTGAGGTTGGGTACTTGAATTCATCTCGTCAGTCTCACTTGAATTGTGTACAGATGGAACTGATGTATCCTATTGTAGTTTTGGGGAAGATTCAATTGTGGACGAGGACATAGATATAATTCGTATAGGAGCTCTAGCTCGTCTTCATTGAATGTCTAAGAGGAAGATGTTTTTTCATCGGGTGGAGAGCTCTGTTGATCGTCTGTCAACATTCTTATGAATTCAGGTTCTGAACTTATCTGTCCAGAGCGATAGATGGCGCATCGCGCACGTTTGCACTTTTCGTGACGGTTCTCGCTTTTGTGGTAAGTAAACTCTGTATGCCTTGGACTCAGCGGAATATCCCGTGAATACCCCTTCGACTGCTTTAGCATCAAATGTTCCTCGATCTTCTCTATCATTTAGAATGAAGCACTTACAGCCAAAAAGTCTGAAGAAATCCGATGTTGGGTATCCTTTTGTTGGCATACGATCAAATGTTCCTCGATCTTCTCTATCATTTAGAACGTATGGAGTTTTCCCAAATCGTTTGTGAATGCTTGTTCTGTTTTGGGTGAAACGAGCTTTGTTGACTACTTCGGTCCAGAGAAATGAGGAAGTTTTGACTGGATTAGCGTTGTGCGAGCTGCTTCAACCAGACTACGATTCCTCCTTTCCAAGACTCCATTCTGTTGGTGTGACCTAGCTGCTGAGAATTGCTGAGAGATTCCAAGTGATGAGTAGACGTTGTCAATAGACATGCCCAACCGCATGTTAACCGTAACCGGCGGCTAGTAACCGGCGGTTGACGGTTAGTCCATGGGACTAACCGTAACCTAACCGGATGGGGGCGGTTGACGGTTAGCCGTCCCCGATTGCCGGTTAACTAACCGCCGGTTGGTTACTTTTTTAATTTAATTTATTTTTTTAATTTTTTATAATTTTTATTTTGCAATTTACTATAAGTTAAATTAATTTTTGGTGTATTTTCGTTCCTATTTTACTATTTGATATAAAATTTTAAATATAATATATTTTACGAATCATGAAATATCTTACGAAATTTTAATGCAATATAAAATACATAGTTTCAAAATTTTCTAAATAATTAGTATTAATATTAGTAAACTTACATAGTATTTGTAATTAATTAATATTAATATGAGTAAATTAAAATAGTATAATTTTATTTTTTATTTAAGGTTATAACCGCCGGTTGTTGGCGGTTGGGGACCCCTAACCGCCCCATAACCGGCCGGTGACGGTTGCCGATTACGGTTACCGGCCGGTTACGGTTAAAATTGGGCATGTCTAGTTGTCAAGCACTTGATTCTTGAACTCGGTACTGTTGTCAGTTTGGATCACTTGAACGTAGCATTGATGCGAGATTTAGTTTTCTTGGCAAAGTCTATGATTAAATCTGGGGTCTCATATTTCGTCCTAAGAAATCTTGTCCATGTACATCGAGAGAAATCATCTACGATTACCAGAATGTATTTTCATTCGTTGATGCTTTGTATACTCATGGGTCCACACAGACCCATGTGTAATAGTTCTAGTGGTCGAGAAGTTGAAGCTCCGAGCTTTGTCTTGTGTGATGCTCTTTTCATTTTCCCCATTTCACTAACACTGCAAAGGTGTTCCTTGTGATACTTCAAGGCTGGTAGTCCATTACCTAGTTTGTCAGTATGTGGTTTATTTAGCGTTTCGAAGTTGAGGTGGGACAGTCTTTGATGCCAAATGTCACTTTGTTGAATTGAGCTCCCTGTCATGAGACAAAGTTTGGACGAAGGTCGAGTAGTCTTCAAATTGATGGTGTAGAGATTCGTCTTCGTTGTTCCAGTGAGAAGCTCCCTACCGCATTCATCAGTAATGCTGCTCCCCTCAGCATGGAAGTCAACTTTTAGTCGTCTGTCACAAAAATGACCTATGCTGAAGAGATGCTGACTGAGACCCTCGACGTATGAAACCTCCTTGATTGTTAGATTGTCATGAATTAGGTTGCCATGTCCTAAGATAAGGGCCGCATGATTGTTCCCAAAGCGCACATTTCCACCGAAGCGTTCGGTGTAGTTGCTCTATAGCTCTTTTCTTCTAGTCATGTGTGTGGAGCAACCAGAATTAAGTATCCGCACATGATGGATCTGCAAATGAATTAATGGGATTTAGGTACCCAATTAACGACGGGTCCTCCCTTATTGGTTTTATAGTCTACGTATGCATTTCTTACGGATCTATTTCTAAGGTCAGCGTTAGATTTATCTATGATTCCAAATGATTGCTTAGAAACCCATATCTTTCTAATTAGAGGTTGACAGGTGTTTGTCCACATTTACGGATCTTGTTTTGTAACCCATATGCTACGCATTCCTATAGCTTTGGCTTTTGCTTCAATTTTATGGGAATTTGTTTTGTCAACATGTCAGTTTCTTTTGTCGCGTATGTATCCTGTCTTAAGAGAAGGTGGTGATGTTCCCTTAGTCGTGCCGGCATTTGCTGATTGGTATTGAGCATTTAACATAAAAGCATCATTATAGCTGGAATAGAAGTTACGATACTTAGTAATCGTTACAGGCTTAAGAATAATAGATGGAGGTTCAACAGGATAATTCTTAGCACAAACTTGATGCCTATTACATAAATTAGAACTAGACGCTTCAAAATTAACGGGCTGCTTCTTTCTAAAGGAGTAAGCAACATCTTTCTTTGGTAGGTTGTCTCATGTGGCTTTCTTCTTCCCTTTCTTATTTAGAGAATTGCCTGTGAGTACATGCAACGATGAGTTAGTAAGCTTGGATTTGTTAGATGCAATCTGCTTTCTTTTCGTTCTAGTTTTGGTAGGAATGTCTATTTGGGAGTCGACTAAAGAAGTTTGCGGAGAGACTAAAGCTAAGTTGGGGTCGATTTGTTTTTCTAGTGAGGAAGTTATACAAAGTTGTATTGCATTCTCTAACTGAAAAGTTATCCTTTCTGACTCTAGAGTTGAGGCTATAGTTTTGCTAGTGTCGATTTATTTTTCTAATGAGGAAATTATACTAATCAGTATTTCATTCTCTATCTGGAAAGTTATTCTTTCTGGCTCTAGATTTGATCGCAAGTCAGATATTTCTCTGATTATAGCTGGTATATATGCATTAGAGGTATTGGTTTTTCGGCACCTACTTCTTCAGAAGAGGGCATATAAATAGGTAAGTATTCATCACACAAATGTATTTCCCTTGTTCTGTAACTATTATTCGGTTCCATATAGTCAAGAGGGATTTCGGCCCAGCCCTCTATTTCTCTTATTCTTTTCCAGCACATCAAGTGCAGATGAGATCGTGAAAGGCATAAGACTAGGCATATTTAATCCTACAAAACTAATGTGATAAAGAGGTAGGGGTTCTTCACTATTGGGATAGAGTCTGGATTGAAACCTAATCCTTCACGTGGGTCATAAAATCCTGTCTATAGGCTTATTCAAAAAGATCGTTTTATCTTTTTGTCCTCTCTTAGTAAGTAGGTCCTCTAGCTTCTTAATCTTAGCATATAATTTTACACGCTCTTTGCTTAAAATTTCGAATTCACATGTTTTAGTAATTTGCTCGTCTTCGCTCGTTGTCCATTTGGCCTTTAGCTCACTAATCTGTGTTTTCAAACCTTCTATTTCTAAGTCACGACTATCGATTTCGACTGTGCTACTTCTAGTAGACAATCTAAATTGCTATTATCTCGTAGTTGCTTAAGTAGACATGCATAATTATTATCAAAGCGAGCTTGTAAGTCGTTCACCTTCGATTCAGATTCAGCTAAGTTGGCTCTCGAGTCAGCCAAGCTAGTTTCTAATCTATTAACTTCTTCACGTGTCGTTTCTAGAACTTCTAATGTATTAGCTAATTTCACTTCTATTGACCTGAAGTATTTGATTTCATTTTTGAAGTATTACATATTTTTCTTGAAGTTCAGAGTGCAGTCTTTGGTTAAAAGATTTACCTCCTTTCTTGAAGACAGCTCCTTGTCCTCATTACTAGCATTAGCTTCCAGATCCTTCTGCACAGAATCACTTTATTCCAAAAGAGCCATCAGGGCTACGTTGTCTGACTCACTTTCAGACATGTCGTCGAGCCAGTGGTCCTGTTCAGCCATCAATGCAACTGCAGATTTCTTCTACTTGAGCCAATGAAGTTTTCTAGTGTAGTACTCCTCATCATTCTTCTTGGGAAGGTAGCAGTCTCTAGAAAAATGCCCAGGCTTTCCACAATTGAAGCATTTGCTAGGCTCAGAGTCGTTCCTAGTGTCGGGCTGTTGGAAAGTTTTGGTGGCTGTTTGGAACTTGACGAGACCCTTTGTCGATTGGCAGATGATGATGATTTCTTGAAGTACTGTTTTTCCATTCCTTTCGTTACGTAAGCCACATGCTTTTCGAATCTTTGAATTCGTGATCAGATTCTAATCCGGAGTCTTCACTATCTAGTGGATTGGACGACTTAGCAGATTTATTCTTTGCGATTTTTGTGCTTGTCTTAAGAGTGGTGTCTGTTACTAGGGCTATAGGGTCAATCACTGCCTTGCCCTTCTTATCTTCGATTGCTTTAAGAACATCGACACTATGCTGCTCGAGACTTTCGTAAATGCTGCGAATGTCAATTTGGTCAAGGTCCTTGTTAAGCCTGAAGTGTGTGGTGACTCTCTTCCAGTTTGGGTGTAGTGAGGTGAGGAATTTGACATTGAGTTCCATGTTTGTTTTTATGATGCTTATCTTCCTTAGTTCGTTCACAAGGAACATGAACTTGTTGTAGGTCTCACTAATTTGCTCATCGGTCTTAGCCTTGAAGGAATCATATGCTGCAAGGGTGGTATTTGCTTTCTTAGCTCTTAGTCCACTCTCTGTTCCTTTCATTAATTTTGTGACTTCATCCCACATTGCTTTAGCAGTTGGAAAGCTATCAACTTGGATCAGTATGTCATTAGGCAAAGCTTGCATCAAATAGTTTCTTGCCAGAAGGTCTGCTTTAGCTCGTTTCTTTTCTGCATCGTTGTATTACGCAGGAGATTTGAGCATTGTGCCTCCTTGAACTGTTAAGGTGACTGTATCATCACCACGGACTGTGACCCATACTTGTTGTGGTCCTTTCTCAAGAGACTCGATGATGTCTTCCCCATTGTCCTTTATCTCAAGAAAGTTAAGGAATCTGCTTCTCCAAACTCCGAAGTTACCACGTCTTAGAGTACACGAACATCGCTTTCCATAGCTAAGGAATCCAGCTAAGGAAATCCGCGAAATGAATTGTTAGCTTCGAACAATTATAGTCAAGTTTGAAAGATAATTTTTTTTAATGATCAAGATCGGTCGATTTTACTTCAATAATTTCAGGTTAGCGCGACTTTAGTTAAAAAGACTGACAATTGGACGGTATAAGTTTTAAATTGATTGAGCAAGTCAAGGATTACAATCGGACGACTCAATTCCTAATTATGAAAATCGGATGACTTAAGGTTGATCTAAATCGGGCGAATCTAATACTTAAATCGGGCGACATAGGATTTAAATCTGATCGGGTGAGTCAGAGGCTAAAATCAGGCAATAAAAGCTTTCAAATCGGATCGGGCGAATCAAGGCCTAAAATCGGACGACAGAGGGTTCTGTGCGATTTGGTCCTTTATAATCGAGCGACAGAAGCTTTCGGACGATTGAAATTTCATAAGCTTGATTCGGACGACTTTGGTTCAAATGAGGAATCGGGCGATTTGATGGACTTAAGACCTAGAAATTCAAAACGGGCGATTTTGTGTAATCGAACGATACTCTTATAGGATAGGACGTCGGGTGATTTAGTCTTAGAGACCGAAATTTGCCGAGGCTTTAATTGGGCGATTCCCTGCAAAATCACAACATTTCAGTAAAAAAAAGCTGCGTGAAAATTCTACCCGAAAGTGAAGAACAGATCCAGAAAAAAAATTTCAGACTCGGATTTTTTTTTTTGCTCAAATCCAACTCAAACTTGACTGGAATCGATGCAAAAGAACAGAAATACATACATTGACCATTTTTCTCAAGAAAAGGTAGTTGTAGAATATGATTTGTAATTGTGCTTTGATTTATTAGTTGTATTCGTAGATTGGGGCGTTATATGTATTTGTCCTTAGTTTAGGACTTACTCGTTATTTATACCAAGTTTGTTTGGTATAAATTGACTTGTAAACATTGTGCTTAATGGAGAAAGTTAGTCAATTGATCCGAAAGGCTGCCAAATCCAATTCTAGAGAGAGAAACTCAAGAACCATTCTCTCACTACTCGAATTCTCTCTCAAGTTCTTCAACGAAGGTTTTTCGATCGAAATTAATTTCATACAATAATAATCGAATTCCTTAGGATTTCAGTCTAGGATCGTAGGAGTTGATAATCGAGGACCTAACAACTGGTATCCGAGCAGATTCGTTCTTTTGAATCTAAATTGTTAGAATTCGGATCGAAAATCTAATTCTGAAACTGTTCATGCAAAAAACAGTTTTGGTGCGAAAGCTGATTTTCGATCGAATTTGCTCAATTTTGTGCTTAATTGGATTGAATTTGATGTTTCTGTACTCGTTGTAGTGCTAAACTTTGATTGCAATTAGTTTCGTAGCTGTTTGAACATCATTTTAGCAGTTTGAGTTCAATCTGAAAAGTCGTTGTTCATGCGAAGAACAGTTTGAACACGCTCTGATTTTGCTTAAAATCGACATGTTTTGCTTCGTAACGTGTTTAATTGTGTGTTCGTGCATATCATCATCTGATTAGTACCTGCAATCTCATAGTCTAAGTCATGTTTTTGCTTGAATCAGTGTTAATGTATTCTGTAATTTTTTTCGATAACTTCAAAATGGATGCCTATTCGCTTGGAAACGATAATCGTCCCACGATTCTAAAGAGAGGCGAATATACCGTATGGAGAAGCCGATTTCTAATCTTCATAAAGCTAAAGGAACAGGCAGAAGACCTTCTCTCATCAATCGAGGAAGGTCCAGCTCAGTTCTGGATAAATGTGCCCGGTGACAACACTGCAAACCCTCCAATTCCTGCCTCTAGGCGACTGAAAGAGCCTAGGGAATATACTGCGGAGGAAAGAGTGAGAGCTAAAGCCGATCTAATAACCAAGAACACTCTTATGCAAGGAATCCCAAATGACATCTATCGACAAATCGATAGTATCCCAACCGCTAAGGGTATGTGGGTGAACTACACAAGATGATGCAACGAACTGAAGTTGGTATCAAGGCCAAGAAGGCAAACATTCTCACAGCTTACGACTCATTCAGAACTAAACCGGAAGAGTGCTTACACGATCTCTACCAAAGATATCTGACCCTCTTGATCACAAAGACAAACATGGAAACCAACATCAGATTTCTTTCCTCTCTGCCCTCGGAATGGAAAAAGATATCCACTCAGATCCGACAGAATAAAGACCTCGAGGAGCTGGATATCCATGCCATGTTTGACAATCTCGCACAGCACGAGGAAGACATCAGCGAGATTCAGAAGGAGCAGAAGGGCAAACTTATTGATGACTCAGTTGCCCTAGTCTCGGACAAGATGAGCTTAAAATTGAGAAAAGAAAAGATCATTAAGCCTCCTACCCCCTCAGAGTCTGAAGTCGAATCGGATTCAGGGAGCCAAACATGAAGGTGCTGGGAAAGCAGCTGGCGTTAATTGAAAAAATGATGAGCAAGCAGTACTTCAAAAAGTCCTCATCATCAGCCAATCGACTTAGGACCTCAAGCATGAAGAACAAAGAACGTGCACCTGAGACTTTCGAAGTCAAGACGATCAAAGAACCGACCAAATGCTTTAACTGCGGAAAACCTTGTCACTTTGCCAGATCATGCACTCTCCCGAAGAAGAGAGATGTTAATTACTACTCTATGAAGCTTCAACTCACA